>OY757912.1:26807516-26830016 GCA_963585895.1 Sepioteuthis lessoniana | reverse complement strand
AAAATAGAAACTCCATCCTTGGATTTTCACTTTTGAAGTACCTAACGTCCCGAAATACCCTAATATGAAAGTCTGCGGTATGATATATTATCTTGTAATTGAAATATAGTAATATAGTGTATAATGTTCCAGAGTAAATCTCTCATCGTTATCGATGTTGAACTATTTATACTTTTATTCATAAGATAATTGCAGAAGAATGGTGCACTAAACAACAATTGTATATATATATATCAGCTGCCAATGGAAAAATAAGATTAAAAAAATACAAAGAATACAATCTTTTTTCATTTATTTTCCCATAGGAGTTTCATTCAACCAGTAAAGGAATTATTTTTAAAAAGAAAACGGTATTTTTTTTTACATTTTTTTTCCTAAATGTAAGCACAGGATTTTTTGGAATTGATTTGACACAAACATTATTTTACTACAGCAAAAAATATTTGTTTTATGGCTATTCTAAATAGCAAACTGGTTAAAATATTATATTTGTCTCATTTCCAATATAGACAGAGACCATGATTTTGAAGTTCATATTTCTAAAAAGTAACTCCATGATGCCGTTAGCTTATTAGCCCCATGCAAACTTTCTTTCTCATAGAAGTCATAAGACTGAGAAATCAGCACTAACCCACGTGGTACATGTCTCTCTCTCTCTCTTCTTCTTCTTCATCTTCTTCTTCACGCACATATACCCCCTCCGTCTATGTACGTATTTTAGATGAATTCAGACAAGATGAGCTACTCTGCATAATCAAAAGTTCAGCCAGAACATTTTGTCTTGAGAAAGTATTAAAGAACATGGAGAGAACGGTCGGAGTGTTGTGGATATGAGTATGTCTCATTGTTTGTGAGTAAAATAGATATCGAAAGAAAGAAAGAAAGAAAGAATCGGATTGAACTGATAGAATTAGTGAGTGGCTTAAGGAAAGAAGAGTGAGACGCTGAGAAATCATTTTGTTTTTCAGAATGTGTTCCAGAGAAGCTTTCTACAGGTTCGTTAACGTTCGTGGATCGACAGATCAGTTTTAGCAGAAAGTAAAATTAAATCCATACAGAAACAGCTTGTCGAAGTCAATGAAAAATCGTTACAGAAAGATTAAAAAGCCACTGGTATAATCTCTTTTTGTTCATGTATACTTTTTGATTTCATTATTTACCCGATTTATTTTCTTTCACTCTTTTCTCGTTTCTTTCTTAATTTTATTTTTTTCTTTTCATTTTTCTTCATATCTTTTTCTTTATATCTTTATCTTTCTTTATTTCTTTCCCAATTCGTTCGTATTTATTTATCTTTTTATTTCTTTCAAATTTCTTTTTCATTCTTTCTTTCTTTTTATTAATTTACTATTTCCTTTTCCTCAATTGGTTATCTTTATATCTCACATTCTTTATTTTTCTTCCTTTCGTTCTTAATTCATTTGTATTTATTTCTTCGTTTCTTTTTATTCATTTGTTTCTTTCTAGAGCGTAGAGTGTTCGCCAATGACCCAGGGTTCTGTCCCAGATCGAGTCATACCAAAAACTGAAAAAAGGTACTTGTTGCCTTCTTGCTTAACACGCAATATTATAAGGTACATATCAAGGTAAAGGTGGAGGAATCCAGGGAAGAGCGTAGCATCTTCTTTTATTCCTCAGTACAGTCGCTAGGGAAAAAAGAGCTTCCGGGTCACCCTTGATGACTGTCGGCCAATTTTACTTTGACTTTGCTTCTCCCATATTTTTTCCATTGTTTCTTTAATTTTTTGTTAATTTCGCATTCTATTTTCCCCGATTGTTTTTTCCTTTATTTATTTCCCTACGTTTTTATATTTCTTAATTTCATGTTTTTTTTATACTTCTCCTATTCCCCAATTTTTTTTTTTTTTTCAATTTTTTATTTCTCTATCTTTATTTATTTATTTATTTACTTATTTATTTATTTTTATCCTTTTCTTTCTTTATTTCCAATTACATTTTTTTCTTTTCCTATTTATTTGTATTAATTTCTCATTTTTTCTTTATTTTTCTTTATTTCCCTATAACTTTTTATGTACTTATTTATTTCATTTATTATCTATTTATTTATTTGCCTATTTTTTAAAAATCCCTCTTTCTTTCATTTTCATATAATTAGTTTTATTAGTTTCTAAATTTTGATTTTAGTTACAAAGAACTGACAGTTTCACTTAGACATTTTTCCAAACAAACATCCCTAAGAGGATGTTCTTATGCTTCACAACTTTCACTCAGCTGTATTTTCACACACACACACACACACACACACACACACACACACACATGTGTATATGATTTTATTCGCCCTGTCACTGAAGCATGTAATATGCTGACTGCATCCGCTTTAGGAAAGTAAGGCATCACTTTAAGGGGTATCCTGGGGTGACACAAAATTTCAGTTGGTTTTGAGGCTTCAGTTCTGAAGAATATTATCCATTCATTGCAATTACTCTCTGGTCTCATAAATAGTAGAAGTATTTCTGAGGAACCCCATCAACCCGTTAAAGAGATATGTTTGCAAATTATCTGTAATAAACATTAGTGATATCATAAGTATAATTGATATCATAATTGATATCCTAAGTATTTCTGAGGAACCCCATCAACCCGTTAAAGAGAAATGTTTGCAAATTATCTGTAATAAATATTATTGATATCATAAGTGTATGCATCTTACGAAACAACAACAAAATAATGTAAATATAATGGTACAACGTACGTAAATCTCAAACCACAATGAATAAGATAAGTCCAGATTGGATGATATTCCACTAAAATCAATTGAGCAATCAATCATACGTATTATAACAGTGAAGCCTCATTTTTTTAAATTGAAATTTTGAGGTGATTTATTTCTTCTATTACTAAACTTGCTTATACTTATAATAACTTTGCAAAATTTTCCCACTGTTAGAAAATAATGACCAACACTAATGTCTGCGTGAGAGCAATTTGCCTCAGCTGTCCGCTAGACTCAATATTCTAACGGATATTGGCGATTGAATGGTCTGTGCAGTTTAAAATCTTCCTTGGATTTTAAGTTCCCTCAATCACTTTTCAGTGTTTTCCGGCATTATTACAAGGACTCCAACTAAAATTTCTAACTTTCATGCTCTACACTTTTTTATTCCCTGGCAAGATCTAGATATTCATTACACTCTTGATCTTTTGTGTTTTTATTATGCTATCAGTTCGAACTGCTAAATTCAATGATCGACAAATGATTAGGTACTTGTTACTTAAGTACTTGTTACTTAAGTATATCTCTGATCCTCTGATGTGATCAGCTATTATTTTAATCGGCGTTAGCTGATGGTTTCTAAATTGAGTCTGAGTGACAGCAAGTCTACTCAAGTTTTCTGGACTCTTCTCAGTATTCTGGCTGTCATGTGTAATTTTTTATTTAGATTGTGTCGGAAGATGGAAGTTTAGAGTTCTTACTAATTTCCAGATAATATTTTGAACTGTGCCTTGAAGTCGGAAGCTGATCGTTGGATTCTTACCCAACCCTAAAAAAAATCCATATAAGTATTTGTTTGTTTTGCTTTAGAATAATTTAAATCTTTTAATGTCTGTTTCTTATTCCTTGAAATAAAACTCAGTAATGGAAGGCAATTATTGGTCAGTTGTGAAGCTTTGAAATGAATTAAAGGTTAAAAATGTCCACTCAAAAACTTTCAGGTAAGCAAGAGCCATGGTAAGTCATCTTATGTATCGAATTAAGTATGAATAAAAAGCATACAGCTTATCACATTATTATTTTTAAACTCTTAAATCAATTGATTATATATATATATATATATATATATATATATATATATATATAGAGAGAGAGAGAGAGAGAGAGATAATGCACGCTTAAAATATATAATACACGCAAGCAGGATAGATAGATAGATAGATAGATAGATAGATATTATACTCACACGCACATTCGCACACACACACACACACAAAGTACGGAGCCTCTCTGAAGTTAATATGCAAATTAAATCAACCTCAATATCTAAAAGGTTCAAGCCAAATATTTGTCACATTCAAATGCTTCTTTTTTTACCCTTAGCAAAATATTTACTAAAATTTTATGCCATTTTTAATTAGTAGTTTTTGAGATATTTGAAATTACGAAAATAGACTGCCTTAAGTCAGTATGCAGATTAAACTAATATTAGGTTAAGACCATAGAAATCTAATAAATAAGTTCTTTTTTTTTATTTTGTCCATCAATTATGTTGAAAGATCGGTAAACGAATGGATCTAACAACTGAAGACAAAGTTTTTGAGTGAGGAAATGTTCACGTTGTAGATATCAAAGGAGCTTTAAAGAAATCATTAAAGGTGAACAGAGCTGTTGAAAATATAACTACATTCAGAACTCGAAGCAAATGAACAGACTTTAAGAATTTGCTTCCTCGAAATGAATGCAAACTTAAACTAGTTATAGTGAAACAACAAATTTGAGCCGTTCTCAGATATTTGAAAAGGCTTGGATTGAAGGAGTCAAGAAGTAAAAAAAACTTGTGGCATACATATGAATTGTGATCTGTAAAAAAAAAACTTCTTTGTAACTTCCTTTCACAAGAGCAAAAAGTTTACAGCCTCAAAATTTGGCCAAGAAATACTTGATTTTCTGAAGTAATGTTCACACACGAGTCTCGATTGACAGTGGATGTGCCAGGTGGATAGACCAAAGGATAGATTCAAACGATTTAACGTGTGTATAGTTAAAAGAAAGCAACAACAAGGTAGTAGAGAGTTATGGGTTGGGCTTTTCCACTGATTTATTATTAGAGCAATCAAAGTCAACGAGTTAAACTGAATTATCTTAATTTCTGCAATTAAAAAGAAAGGTTTTTCTTTGCGTGGTGTCAAATATGTTCAAAGTGAATTCTGTAATTTTGCCAAACAATTTAAAAAATATATATAATTAAGGTCAGTCCTGAGTTCTTTGATCAAAATATATTTAGGAGAGAGTAGATGATGGAATTGTCACCATTAAGTCCCAATCTGAATCCGATCGAAAATCTATGGCCAATTGTGGAAATTAAATTATGTGAAAGTGGTTAAGAATACAACCGCAAATCAAATCGATGGAAAACAATAAAAACAACCATGACAAACATTGAATTTACTGAAGTAAAAAAAGGACAGTATCAATGGATGATAATATTTTACTGCTTTTTTTATTAAAAAATAAAGAATTCAAAGATTTTTAGAAGTATTTGTTATTAGTTTGTTATCATAGGTGTTGTACAATTTTTTAATGATTTTATTACATTTATATTGAAGTAAACTATTTGGTTTTGCCTGATAACCTTACACAGCAGCTAATTACAATAGATCTTTTTAACATCCCAACTAATTGTTTAAAATTTGACATTTTTTCGTAGTTAAATTTGCAATATTGAATTTTATATTTTTTATTAATTACTTCAAACGGGGTATAACACACGCACACACACACACAGACACACACGTATACATTAATACATACCGTTAGTTGTTAAAGATTTATAGACGACTACACTCCTTAGATTTCCATCAGAGTAGTTTTGATTTTAATAATAATAATAATAATAATAATAATGATAATAAAATTAAAAATAATTACGATTATAATGAAAATAGTAATAACTCTATGGACGTTTTAAGCAACTAACAAGCGACATCTCACACTTAAAAATTTGGATGTGGTTAAGAAATAGAAATCTTCTGAGATAAACTGGATCACTTCAAATAGCATATGGACAAATCATATCATAGCTGTAATAGATGAAATGCAACAAAACAGCAAATTTTGGTTAAGTTGTGATTGTGAAGAAAGGATCAATTGCATAATAAGTAAATGCAGCAAATTAGCCTTGCAAGAGTAGAAACTATACCTGACTCGGTTGGTAAGGTAATCCACTGGGAATTTTGCAAGAAATTTAAATTTGACCATACGAAAAAATGGAATATGCATAACCCAGAATCTGTCTGAAGAATAAGACGCAAAAACGTCCCTGGTATTTTAAAATACAAACGGATCACCTAAATTCGGACAGACGACCAGACCTTATAATAATCAACCACAAAAAAGAGAACTTGCAGTATCGTGGATGTTTCTGTCCCCGCGGACCACAGAACACAATTCAAAGAAAGTGAAAAGAAAGATAAGTACCTCGACTTTGCAAGGGATTTGAAAAAACTGTTAAGCCTGAGTGACAATTATACCAATTAGAATTGGTCAACTAAGAATTGGTACAAGGACGGTAAGACTGGGAAATAACGCGATGAGCGGAAATTATCCAAACTACTGCATTTCTGATATCGGCCAGAATACTGAGAAGAGTCCTGGATACTTGAGGAGACTTGCTGTCACTCAAACACTTGTGAAAGAACATCTGGTGAAGTTGATGTGAAAAACTCTCAAGGAGTAAAATAATAATGATAAAACGGAACCCCTAATCTCAGACAGACGATCAGACCAAGTAATAGTCAACAAGAAAAACAAAAAAAAAACAAAAAACAAAAAAAAAAACAGCCGAAATGTGTACTTTGACGTTCCGGCTGACCACAGGGTAAAACTGAAATGAAGCGAATAGAAAGATAAGTACCAAGACTTTGCTTGAGAACTGAGATAACTATGGAGCAGAAAAGTGATGGTGATACCACTTATAATTGGTGCGCTAGGTACAGTCTATAAAGGATTGAGAAAGGAGCTGGAAGACTTACAAAAAAAAAAAAAAAGACGAGTGGAGACCATACAAACTGCAGCATGAAGAGTCGTGGAGTATTGAGGGTTGTGCTCTCACTCAATCTCCGCTGAGAAACCCTCAGGTAGCACTGATGTGAAAAACTCTCAAATGAGTAAACAGCATCCCACACGAGAAATTATGTATGTGGCTAAGAAAAGGAAACTTTAAAAGAGAAACAGAATCTCTCCTAATCATATTTACCAACCCCTCTTCTCGGGCAGGATATGACACAAGGTCAATTTTTCTAAGCGGGTTTTAACAGGTTTGAATTCAGAGTTTTCCTTCTCCTAGACTAGTTGCCTAACCAAGGCTGAATAACCTAGTCTGTCCTATTATATACCCATAGCTGGAGGGAGAATAATTGGATTCATACCTTTCCCAAGGGTATTAGTGCAATGTGAAATGCAATCAGTCTTGTCCAGGATTTGAACTCGTGTCGCCATGTCCATTTCCTATGAAGATAACCATTACACCAGGGGCAACTCTCCTAATAGCAGCACAAAACAACGCCATAAGAAGCAATCAAATCAAAGTGAGAATAGATAAGACGCAACAAAATAGCAAATGTAGGTTATGTGGTGATAGACACGAAACTATGAGTCACATAATAAGCAAATGCAGCAAATTACCACCGAAGGAGTATAAGACTACAGACGACAGGGCGGACTAGGAAAGTCATTGGGAGATGTGCAAGAAATTCAAATTTGACCATACGAATAAATGGTATATGCACAACCCAGCAACATTAAATGTCTTCTAAGTAATAATAGTTATCAAGTTGAATCAAAGAAATTTATACAAATAAAATATTAAATGGGTACTCAATAAGTGAATAGAGTAAATTGAAACAAAAGAATGCCAAAATAGGCACGAATGCTTGGGGAAAGTCATCTAATTTGAATTGTTTAAGAGATCAGATTTTGACTATACTAAATGATTTATGCATAAACCAGAATCTGTCTTAACAAATCAATCAAATAAAATCATGTGGAACATTGAGATAGAATCAGATTATTTAATCCCGGTCAGAGGACCAGACGCTGGGCTTATTGGCATGCATAAAAGTCTTGATATCTTTTGGACTTAACAATCCTATGACTCACAGAAGGAAAAATGAAAGAAAGCGAAAAACAGACAAATACTTTAACCTTGCCAGAAACGAAGAAAATCAGACACATATGAGGATGGAGATGACCCCAATTGTTTGTTGGTGTCCTTAAAACAGTTTCCAAAGGTTGGGGGAAAATGGAGAAATTGGAAATCGCTTAAAAAATCGGCAGCTTAAAACTACTAAAGAGTCATTAATAGTGGGATACCCAGCTATGATCAAGAAAAGGACAGCTAAATACATTTGAAATATACCTCGCAATTCCTGCTTAGGTAAAATACAAATTCTTGCACTTTGCGTGACTGCTCATCAACTTAGTAGTGTATATTATCAATGTTTTTGGAAGAGAAGCACCAAAAAGAGGCATCAAAATACATAATATATATAGATTAGATTTCATTCGAATTCGAGAAGGTAGTGACTATAAGAACTAATTTCATCAAAGCAAATATTGATGATACAAGAAGTGAAAATTATGTGATGAGAGAGATGAAAGAGTTAATCACTTAATAAAGTAGAAAACATGCATAAAAGGAATGTGCATCTAGGCACGAATAGACGGGATAGGTGATCCCCTTCAAATTGAGCAAGAGGTTAGAATTTGGCCATGCTTACAAATGGTAAAATTACAAACTACTATTTGTCCGAAAAAAACGAGACTCATAATATTATCATGATCCCCCAACCATGCCCATTAGAGAAGATATAGTAGAAATTAACAATAAAAAAAATTGTCATCGAGTGGGCTTTGTCTTTCCAGTAGTCTACTGAGTAAAAAAAAAAAATACAAACTCCGTATACCAGGATCTTGCCATAGAGTTTAAAAGGTTGTGGAATATAAACGTGACAGTGATACCATTTGACGTTTGTACAATTGAAATGCCAATCAAAGTTCTAGAAGGTATCCTCGTGTTGTAATGGTTAAAGCGATGTGTTGCGGAATCGTTGTAAGCAAGTTCGTACTCCAGTCGCACTCTAACGTTCACTTTTGGGCAAATACCCTCGGGAAAAGTATAAACCCTCTTATCCTCCCAGCTATGGGTTAAATAGTACCACTACACTTCTAGGAGAATGAATGGCTTTGGCATTAAATAACCTACAAAGGTTGATATTCCATTAAACAAAGAAACCAAACCAAACCAATCAAAGGTTTGGAAAAGAGAGTGCGTAAATGAAGAATTGCAGAAAAATTGATATCATTCAGAACATAGCACTGTTAATATCAGCCTGCGTACTTAAGAGTCCCGGAAAACCTAGAAAAATAGCTCATGCCTAAACCTCAGTTAAAAATATCAATTAAAACTGATAGGGAAAATTCGTGAATATAGTTAAAATAATTTTCTGTTATTTTGAGATACAAACAGATAACTTAATCCTAGCAAAAAGACCAGACCAAGAGATAATTGACCAAAAAAAATAAATAAATAAAAATAAAAATAAAAAAAAAAAAAGAGAAGGTGCCGTTTAGTGGACTATGCCGTCACTGTGGACAACAGAATGAAAATCAAATAACACGAAAAGAGAGACAAGTACTTGGAGCCGGCCAGAAAACGGAAAATACTATGGAACATGAGTAAAGTTAATAACAATTGTAACCGGCGTGCTTGGAACGGTCTCTAAAGGTTTAAGAGAGCTGGAAGAGTTGGAAATCGGAGGTCGAAGCAAGACTATCTTAACAACAGTATTATTAATATCAGACAGAACACTGAAAAGATTCCTGATGACATGAGGAGACTTACTGTCACACGAACAAAAGTGAAAGACCATCCGTCATCGCGGATGTGTGAAGCTCACAAGAAATTTATTAATAATTGGCAAACGTTATACAAACAAGAACAAAAAAAAAGACTCACAAATTTGTCTGGGACTGGGATAATAGCGAATCACCTTATACAGTTCAGAAGATCAGTCATAGTTATAATGAGCTAAAAGAAACGAACAAGTCAACAAGTGGACTTTGTTGTTCCTGCAAATCTCAGGGTCAGAATAAAGGAAAGTAAAAATCTAAGAGAACATCTGACCTTATCAGAGATTAAAAAATGTTCGGGAATATAAAGGTGACAGTAATACGAATCATAGAGCATCGGAACAATCCTCGAGAAGCCAGATAAGAGAATAGGGAACTGGAAATAATTGAGTTAATTTGAACCACATTAATGCTGAGATCGCTTTCAATACGTTGAAGAATCTTGAAAAGCTGAATTGACTCGCACTCACTTGGACTTCATGGAAAATCTCCATTTTTTTATTTATGCAAAATACTTGTAAAAAGAATCTTACTGTCACTCAGACCCCAGTGAAAAACCATCGGCTAATGCTGATGTGAAAAGCTCTAATGAGTAAATCAGAAAAGTAGGTCATGCTGTGACAGAGATGAAACCATCAATCACATAATAAGTGAATGAAGAAAATCAGCGCAGAAAGAAATATAAGACTAGACATAACTGGGTCGGCAAGGTGATCCACAGGGAGATCTGCAAGAAATTTAAATTTGACCATACGAACAAATAGTATATGCACAACCCAGCTCCTGTACTAGAAAATTACTCACATAAACCCCACTGGGACTTTGACTTACACACGGATCACTTAATCTCGGCCAGAAGACCCCCACCTTATAATAATCAACAAAATAAAAAAAAAGTTTGCAAAATTGTCGACTTTGCTGTCCCGGTTAAACCACAGAATAAAACTAAATGAATGTGAAAAGAAGGATAAGTTCCTTGACATTGCTAGAGAATTGGAAAAAAAACCTGTGAAACATGCAGGTGACAATGATACCAATTGTAATTGGTGCTTCTGGTTCAGTAACTAAAGGATTACTAAAGGGATTGGTGGACTCAGAAGTTGGTGGACGAGCGGAAACTCTCCAAACTACAGCATTATTGAGAACGACCAGAATACTGAGAAAGGTCCTGGAAACCAGAGGACACTTGCTGTCACTCAAAATCCATTGGAAGACCATCAGCGTTAGCAGAAGTGAAAAAAAGCTATAATAATAATAATAATAATAATAATAATAATAATAATAATAATCTTGGCCAGATTAACTGACCTAGTGATATACAACGAAAAAAAAGAGAGAACCTGCTGAATAATGGACTTTGCTATCCTGGCAGTTCACAAAGTAAAATTAAAAGAAAGCGAAAAGATGAAAAATATCAGGACCAAGCTGGAGAGCTGAAAAATCTCTGGAGCAGGAAGGAAACGATGGTAACAATTGTAATTGGTGCACTTAGAACTATCCTCAAAGGATTTGTAAAGGAACTCAAAACTTAAAAATCAGAAGACAAGTAGACAACAGCATTATTAAGATAGGCCAGATTACTGGATACTTGAGCAGACTTACTGTCAGTAAAACTCCAGTGAGAAACCATCAGCTCATGCTGGTGGGGAAACACTCAAAAGAGTAAAATGATAACAATTAGAACAATTTTAACAAAAACTTAGTAAAGATACGAAGGGGAACTGCTGATCCTGTGAAACATTGATACTATCCAGATAAGATGCGATTACCTAAACCACTGAGAAATCTTCTGGAGAAATGAAATCACTTATGACACAGAATTTAGTGAAGTACACCAGTTTCCATTGGTGCGAAAAACTCACATAGAGTGAAAATATCCTTTATCTTTCAATGGCTACTCTGATTTTATTATGCCTTTCACATTTAAATTGTCCCATTTAATTTCTCATTTTAATTGTGTTTGGCACAGGCTCTAATTATATGGCACCAACAAGAATAGAACTATCGGATAGTTCTCTGCAAGCCTAGTTTACAAAGCCTTATAACCCAAAAGATACCAGAGAATTTTATAAGCTTTACTCAATTTGGCACCAAGTCTCCAATTCATTACGCTACCTGCAGTTGGTGACTGGTTACTCTTGTTATTATTGAATACGTGAATCAATGCTTAACTTCGGCGATCTAGTGGAAAGTGATGCTGTTAGTAGGAATTGACTTTAATTTATGAAACTAGAAGCGTTGCGTAGATTTGGCAAAAAGCTGAAAGTGCAGAGTACTCAATAAGTATCGAACTCACTAGACAATAATAATAATCAGCTAGATAATCTCACTAAACATTACATCGTGCAAAGTGACTAAATCAACTGCTTAGTGATTGTCGTGTGAAAATCGAATACGCCGAATCCAATCTCCTGTAATTTCCTCGTTTATCTCGACCATTACAAAGTTGTAGTTGTCTGTTCTGTGTCAGAGCGTCCTCTGATCTCTGATTCCATCATTGTGTCTCTTTTGTTTTGGGTATTGTTTCAAGTACACCAATTATTATATCTACAAACTAAACTTAATGTTAGACAGCATACACAGTTCCCAAGTGTGAACCATGTTATTGTTGTATTTTTCAGCTTACTTTAACCTTCCCATGATGGTCTGTCGACGCAACCTCATTTAGGGAGTATCAAGCATTTTTATCTCTGATACAATCATCATTACCATCAATAACACCATCAATATTATCCGTCTTGTCAATATTGTTATCATTATCATCATACTTATTCATTTATGATTTTGTTTATTTATACAAAAGCATATTAAATTTCGTAGGTGATTTAATACCAAAGCCGTCATTGTAGATATACTGTAGTGATACGACTTAACACATGCCTGGGGGAATAAAGGAGTTGATACCGATTCCAAGGGTATTTCTTAGTAAGTGAACGTAATAGCATCACTTGTGTTCGAACACGTTAAGCACGATGTCGCTCTCCAGCACGTCAGCCACTTAGATCCTGGGACCTCTATTCTTCAATTATTATTTTCATTTTAGAAACAACTGTCTGGTAATTTCTCAAAGTCGGCCTCTCTGCATAATGTATAACATTTTCCCCATATTTTAATTCTTCTTATTATTAGTAGTACAAGTAGTCACAGAAGTAGTTTGGTTCTGTTCTGTTCGGTTCGGTTCGGTTTCTTTCTATAATGACATACCAACATTAACGAGCTAAGTAAATGCAAACTTGGCCTTAGGGAAAAACCGGAGTTGTACTATTCAACCGATTACTCGGAGAGATCAGGGTGTTTATACATTTAACAAGGGCATTAGTACGAAAATGAGCGTATAAGCATTACACGAGATCAATGTCGCTTACTACGATGTCACCGATCAAAACGTAAGCCAGTTTACCACGGTTAATTCCCCCAATAGTTGTACATAATTTGCTTATGCTCTGCAATGTTATATGTATTTACCCAAATCCTCCACTATTGGCCAAGATTCACACTAAGTCAACTTTGAAATCGACTACTGCTTATATGTAATCTAAGATCTTATTCTAAACTAGTTACCTGTCCAAGAATCGTAGTTTGTTGGAAGATCATTATACAAACACTGGGTTCAACTCGATTTAATATTCTAACATGGATCCTAGTTGATAACCACTGCTCAAGACAACACTACATTTTTATTCAATAATCAGCATTTTTATTGGATATGTTTCCCCTGCCCCTCTCGCACGAGAAGTATGGGACACAAGGGCAATTTCTAAGCGGATTAAAGCCGATTTCAAATAAGTTTTCCTTATAGATTGATTGCTTAACCAAATCAAAAGAACCCAGTCTGTTCCACAATTTATCTATAGCTGTGTGTAGTAGAAACGGATCGATGCTTTGCTCAAGAGCGTTAGCATGAAGTGAAACGCAAACAACCTTCGTCCAGTATTTAAAATCACGTCGCTTCCCTTTTCATTTTCAACGACGATAAATATTCCATCTGCAATATGTGTTTGTTTATTTGTTTTATGTCAATGCAAGGAATCAACTGCAAGTAATTTTTCCTCATTCTCTTATTCTTGCATCAAGCTTGTATATAGGGATTTTTATTGTCTAGATCGATATGACTGTCATTGCCTGAATTCAACTTTTTTATATGACCAACCTATTGGTAGGGCTTACAAAAGATGGGTAACACCCAAATTCCCCGCCAAATAAACGTTCTATCTTAGGTATGGCACTAAATATCAACTGATCGTGTGGCTCCAATTTAAGAAATATGGGGAGTGTGGGGTAAACAGCTTTTGTCAGTATTTCCAGATCAGTCTCGACCCAGGTAGGTAATATCAGTTGGGGTCACATCTACGGGTCAAGTATATATCTTGTGAAAATCATTTGTATACGATAGTCTAAAACTAAAGCTTATTCAAATTAAAAATAGTTACTTAAAGTATAATTATCTACTAACGATTATCATTAGTTACTTAAAACTATGTAACTATGTGCAAAGAAATTATTTCTAAACTGAAATAATTACTTGACAAATTAGTATTATATGGGTTTAAATGAAAACAGAACTGTGTTCAAATATTTGTTTCAGATATGAATACTAGATATCACATTCTTTTTAATCTCTTGAGAAACAACTGCACAAAACTAAAATATAAATGTACAATGAGCGTTTTTCCTAATCACTAGACATAGAATAAACCTCGCTGATTTTAAATGCTGCTAAAATTAATCAATCAGTGTTCCTAAACGAAATTTTAGAAATAGGTACAATGAAGATTGGCGCTAAAATCTCTAATATCGACTTCTTTTGTAGCTTTTGTGAACAACCAAATGTTTACGTAAATTTATTGCTCTCTAAGTTCAGCTTGCAAACTGCAAGAAATGCTGTTCACAATTTGATAAGATTTGCTTTTTTTTGTCTTGGATAGCAATCTATTTTGACTGCCTTTGAATAAGAAGAGCAATCATTCTTTTAAAGATCAAATGTATCGTAATAGTTTTCTTCTCAAAAATCTGTTCCAGTTACTCCTACATTATTTCTTGTTTTTGTAATTATTTTATTATTTTTCCCTCGGGAGTTTTTTTTTTTTTTTTTTTAAACAGCTTTAGCTGATAGTCTCACTGAATTTTGAGTGTCAGCAAGTGTCCTCGAGTCCCCAGAACTCTTTTCAGTATTCTGGCCGTAATGAAGTCGTTTGGATGGTCTCCACTCGTCCTTTCATTTTTAAGTCCTTCATTCCCTTTAATAATCCTCCGGTGTCTGTATCAAGGCCACCAATTTGAATTGTTAAAAACATTTTCAGGTGCTATAGTTTTCTTTTTCCATTCACAAGCAAAGTCAAGATATTTATCCTTCTTTTCATTTTCTTTAAATTTTACTCTACGATCAGCCTGGCAGTAAAGTCCACAAATTGCAATTTTTTTTTTGTTTTTTTTTTAATGTTAGGGCTAGTCTTCTATACAAATTTTGGTGATCCGTTTGTATGTCAAAATCATTCTGAGAATTAATTTTTATTTATTGCGGACTTTTTGTCTTCATCTTGGTAGTTTTTGTGTTGTTTCTTCTTTCACTAAGTCTCGGCCAAATTTCACCTCAGACCTTCTTCAGGTGCTTTTACCGTGACCTTGGATAGGAATACTGACTCTTGTAACCGTATCTCCTGTAATTACTGCCTTCCATAGTTGTTGTCTTATCGCACCACGTTTTTGACCAAGTAAACCTCTGGCCGGCTTGGGTAGAATTTGAAACCGTTATCTTCTGACAATGCTCACCTGGAATCGTAGAGACTCAACACCTCTATCCGCTGCACCACGGGCCCCTTAGGTTTACATTGTCAAAAACGTGGTGCGATAGACAACAACTATGGAAGGCAGTAATTACAGGGGATACGGTTACAAGACTCAGTATTCCTATCCGAGGTCACGGTAAAATCACCTGAAGAAGGTCTGAGGTGAAATTTGGCTTAAACGTAGTGAAAGAAGAAACAACACTAAAACTACCAAGATGAGGACAAAAATTCCGTAATAAATAAAAATTTATTCTCAGATTAATAAGCCTCATCTCAAAATGATTCCAGTCAAAATCATTATCGTTATTAATTGGCAGCAATTTTCGCAAGAAATGTTTATTTTGGATAAAATATCATCATCATCATGTCGTGCCGCCAGCACGGATATCCTTGACCATCCCTCGCCACTTTTCCCTATCGTTCATCCCCTCCGGCAGGTCTTCTGGGTTACATCCTGTGTCCTCATATAGCTGCTGTATGTTAGTTCGGGCTGGTCGTCCTGCTTTTGCTTGGCCATATGTGGGTGTCCATAGGAGTACGTCACTTACGAGCTTGTCCTTGCTTCTCCAGCAGTGTCCGGCGTGTCTGGCTCGTCTGACCTGTATAGTTTTCGTGATGGGAGGCAAGTGGCCGTACAGTTGGCGTCTCGTGGGGTGTTGTCGCCAGGACTTGTTCAATATTGCTCTCAACATTCTTGTGTAGTTGCCGTCAAGTTTCTTCTCCAACAGTTTGATTAGCGTCCATGTAGTGCATCCATAGAGCAGTATCGATACAACCGCTGCCTGGAAGAAACTGCGCTTCATTTCATCGGTCAGGTCTGATTTCCATATTAGTGAGAGCCTATCTATAGCCGTCCATGCTTGATTAGGCGTATTCGCCAAAGATAACAGAACTTAAATTTCAACAAAAATTTTACAATATCTTAAGAAAACCTTTGTATGGCAGGACTACCTTCTTTAAAATCTCTTGACTGATTTCGAAGGAATATTTCTATGAATACTAAATATAGTCATATAAAAGTCAATTTTTGAAGCACAGTTTCCAGAGCCAATCATTGATATTCCAGAGTAAAAATTTGTTGATACGCAAACATTGAGTAATACAAAATGCAACACTTGCTAAAAAAAATCATTTTCACATATTATATAATCCGTAACAATAACTCAAATGTTGATTTATACGTTATATCGATTCATACACAAATGCAATGAAGATTTGTATAATTTAACTAATCTCTAAGGCAAAGATTATGTACTTGACTGTGATATCTTAGTAAGTGAGTTTGATCTCCAGACACATTATTACCTTCCCTTTTTGACTGATAACTTTGAGAAAGATATCAACCTTCTGATCCTAACATATATGGGATAAATAATACCCTTACTGTTCTTCAAGGCTGGCTTTGACATTAAATAACTCAAAGAGTTTGATATGCCCTTAAACATTGAAAACACACCAAACTAATCACTAGGATCAACTGTCCATTTTATATTGTATATGTATTTGAAATTGGAACTTTACAAAAGATGTGTTTGTTCAATATCATTTAAGATCTCCAGTAAACATCTTGCTGTTCTGGCATAGCTTAATATCGGTATGATCAGATTCATCTAAATTAGAAAGTTTATTTAGAACTTATTCAGCATCGGATCCCACAATGTTCCAATTATTTGTTGTTGTTTTTTTTATAATTAAAATTGTCATCAAAATAATTAAGCATGTTCACATTGTTTATTGTAATATGATTATGGTTGTTTAATTCAATGACCTTGTATTGAAATATTTTTACAGTTAATCTAGAGAACAGAAACAAAAAAAAATCCATTGATGTTTCCACTAATACAGACCTACCTGTACGCAACGCAGTTACTCTGTTGTTTTAAGAATACCTTGAAGCGATCGATTTGTTATGACTTTAAGCAACACATGCACTTAAATACACGTGTGCCAGTGAACGAGTTTCTGAGAGCACAAAAACCTTTGTAAACGGAGTGTCGCAGCCATTTTATAAAAGTCATTGAATAGAAACAAGTTTGTTTTTTGGTTGGTTAGTTTTACGATACGTCAATCCTTGTTATTAAATGTCGGTGGAAGTTTGTTTTTTCAATTATATTGTTTCAGGTAACTATTTCTATTTCATAATCACTAACAATTATAAATCTTAATTATTCCCTTATAATACTTATATGTACCGTTATTTTATATTGGTTTCAATATCTATATCCAATATTAACAATTCGTAAGTGATTAAATATAGTTCAATCATTTTAAACAGGTAAAGTCCATCTCACTATCATTGTATTAAAAGCCATTGTACTTATGTAGTTCAAAATCATTCTAATCGTCTCAAAGTTATCTCTTTGACCCTCGTGGATGTTGTTGATCCGAGTCAGACTTGAGCTCGAGGTAATGGCACTGAGGAGGAACAGCAAACTTTCGATAGACCCAAAAACGAAACTTAGCCATCGTACGAACACTTGTGTCATAACCAGAACGCTGGATAGAAATCATTTTTATACCATTGCAAAAACAATATTTGACAAGTTACGAAAAAGATACTTATTTACATAAAATTCTATTAGTGATTAAGAGTACATAAAGATTTATTGAACAAACCTCCCCATTATTTGGAAGTGTTGTGGATCCCAAAAACACGTGACGAACGAATAAGATCATATTCATATTTCAGGAGAGTTTTATGCCTGAATTCGGTTGAGAGTCATTTAAGTAAGTTTTTTTTTTCATACACACACATGGGTTTTAGCAAAAGGTATATACGCGTATTTATTCTAATTTTTATTGTTAAAAATGTCCACTTTATAATAAAAATATTGAGGTCATTTTTATTAATGCCAGTTAGGATGTACAACAGGTTACTATGCACTAATAATTACTCAAAGAATTGTGAAATAATTAGAATCAATTAACGTCATTATAAATTCAGGAGGCAGTACGATGACTATAGAAATTATTGTAATTAATGACCCAGATTTGATTTTTTTTCTGCTCCATGTATACCGATATATTTGAAATTAAAACGTTTGTAAACATCATGTATATATATATATATATATATATATATATATATATATATATATATATATTATTTGTTATGATGAAATGAATTTTATGATATACATTGTTATATTCAGCTGGATTTTTGTATATCGTCATGCGCGTACCTAAATTGATGATTCCATTTTAGAAAGTACGTGAAAAAAAATTGATATATATATATATATATATATATATATATATATATATATATATATATATATATATATAAAATGTGTGCGTGTGAGTGTGTATGAACATTGTTTATATATATATATATATATATATATGAAGATCAGCCGGAAGGTTTAAGGGCTGACATCTTTGTGATGACAGCATATCTGTAGTTAATGTTTTTTACAGAAATGGGATCCAAAAGAGCAAATTCAATAGAAAATATGTAAGAACCACAATTGGGTGTTATGATGAAAATTCTCCTCGTTGGTCACAATTTATGAGAGTATTTTGTTGTCTATGAATTTTTCAGCTGAGATATATATATATATATATATATATATATATATATATACACCAACACACACATTATATGTATATTACTCTGAGAGGCTGAGATATGGAAATATTACTCTATAAGCCCTTCTAGCAGAATTTTGAAATCAACGACCAAGAATAATTTCCTTATTTATTAATTGTGTGTGTGTGTGTGTGTGTGTGATTATTTTATTTTCTATTCATTTTTCTTTTCAAGTGTAGAAATTGTCCGTCATGCAATACTTATCTCTCACTCACACACAGACAAAGATTCTGACCAACTTATACATTTTACTCACTCTATTAATTTCTTTTTTCTAAAGTTCATTCTGTTGTTTGAAATATGAATTTTTGAGTCATGTTTTGAGGTGTTGTCAATAGTTAAATTTTCATCGATGTTATCATAATCGGTATTCGAATTCTGTGAAAGCATAGAATTTCTATTTTAACTTGTTCTCTGGAAGTTGGGAAATAAAAAAAATACCATCGTAGAAAACACACATGCAGATATCTATAAATGTAATCTATGTTATATACAATTTCACTGTTAATCAAAGTTAGATATAAATGCTGGTTTAAAAAAAAATATATATCCTTATACTCAGCGTAGATTTTCTTCGTTTATTGTTAAACTAAAAGTTGTTTATCATTCACACGTGATCATATCTCAGAGAGACTAAAGTTTCCTGCAAACATTCTGAAGGTTTATATGAATGTTGTATTCTTCAATATTCTGTTCATATCACTCGGTCTTTTTATCTATCTAGCGTTCAAACATTCCTATCTTTATTAATCGCTGCTTATCAGTATTAATATTTTTTTATTGCGGTATCACCTGACTTGCCTAGGTTAAATGCTTAGTAGTCTCTTTCGCCGACAGTTTACAAAGATTGAGATTTGAATACACATTTTGCTGGTTTATAGTTAAGAGAAAAGCCTTCTGAAAGATTACTAAATAAATATTTCTATTCCAAAATCTTTTTTGTATGTCTGTCCATATTAAGTGCCTTGTAACTGCATATAAGAATATCCACGCACTATATGTAAGTATGAGTGTGAGTATATATATATATATATATATATATATATATATATATATTGAAATGAATAGGTCAACGAAGAGATTTGTAATTTTTACGATTTATTTATTTTGTTACGTGAATACCTAACAAAATACGTGAATGTTTCCAGCTTGACGCTGTCGTCAGAGTACATGCTTGGCACAAGGCATTGTTAATGGTGTATTCAGTGAAATTTGAAGTCACTCCTGTATTCATTTTGAAGGGTTTTCAGTTGGTTATGCTTTTTTTTTCTTTTTTTTTAATGAATGTCTCTTCTCTTTTTCTTAGAATGAGTTTCCCTAAGTCTGCTTTACCCCTCATTTGCTTTTTCTACGTTGTGTGTGTGTGTGTGTGTGTGTGTATTGTTGGAATGGTCTACCAAGTCAATGGGTTCAAGGATAAATCTATTCATTTATTTAAAACTCATCCATCGAAAAAGTATGCGTTGATATTTTCACATGCGATGTACAGTGAATTGTAAATAATGATATGGACACCGAACTAACTGAACAGGTTTGTTGGTTTAATCAGCAGACCATTGGTTGTGAGTTCCATTTGGACTTGGTGCCCAATAGTTGAGCTATATCTAAACAAAAGTTAATAAATAACTATATGGAAAGATACAGAAATAGCATATATTTCTAGAGTGTGAGTCGAATTGATTTACAGGACACGTCAGACAATTTTAAATACAAGATGCCATATATGGTTTGGTTTAGTTTAGTTACTTTGTTAAATGGCAAATCAAATTTCAGGGGTTATCAAATGTCTAAGCCTTCCTCATAGAAGAGCACTAGTGGTACTATTTAACCAATTGCTTGGGGACGAGGGAGTTGATACCTTTTACGATTTCATTCGTCCAAAAGTGAAATTAATATCTCAATTGGAGTTCGAACTTGCATAATACAATGTTGCAGCCCTTCACGTTAGCCGTTACACCACTGAGACTCCCAGGGTATCATCCTTGTGAAATAAAATCATTGATTTAAAGGCACAGTTATAGAGTTTTCTGTATTTCAAATTTTACTAATGCGAGCGAGACAAACATTCTGGCAGACACAAAAATTGATAGAGGGAGAGAGAGAGACAGACAGACAGAGACAGAGACAGAGTAAATGTATTTTACGTATATGTGTGAGTATCATGCACAGTTTAAATATGAATGAGCCTATAATCTTCCATGGTACTTAGTTTTACTTACCTGATTGTCTATATATTTCATACATGTGAGCAAACTACAATGAATCGTATTTTTGTTTGTGGTGTTTGCACGCCGAGATTTAATTTTTTTTTTCTTGGGCGATTGGCTTCTTCTCCGCAAAGAATACATATTTTTCTTTCTCTCGTCCTCTCTCTCTCTCTCTCTCTCTCTCTTATATATATATGTGTGTGTGTGTGTGTGTGTGTGTGTGTGTGTGTGTGTGTGTGTGTGGAGTGCCTAAGTTTTTTCATTACTTTGCCGTTCAGTTCAAGTGGGAGTAAAACTCATTAATGTATGTTTGCTATATTGTATATGTTATCATTGTAATTATTTGTCAGATATCTTTATATTGTCATAGATTGATAGATAGACAGATAAATGCGTTTTATATTTTGGCATAACTACGGCTTTAAAATCAAATGGGAGGAAAACGCAGAGTAATATATGTTTATGTTATTCACCTTGTGATCTGTCTATACATCTATACATAACAAAGGAAAGAGCGATAGTTAGATAGATAGATAGATAGATAAACTGCCTAATTAACATTTAAACATTGGAAAAATCTTACTGTAAAAAAAATCAATTTGGATTAAGCTTCCGTTTGGCCTGCTAAGAAATAATTCGACATTTTTTTTTTTTATGAAAACTATATTTCTGATCTCAATTATATATATATATATATATATATATATATATATATATATATATATATATATATATATATATATATATATATGAGAAGTGCAGGAACATGTTGCCTGAACGGTTGAAAACGCATATATATATACGTAAAAATACACGGCCTCGGACAGAACAATGATTTGACACAAGGTCTATGGGTCTTTGAATGAAATTCCCTGGCCTCCGTCCTTCGGGACCCTTTACTGGTCAACCGGCTGCTAACTGATCTGTGATCAAGAGAAACGGATGTTAAAATTAACTTCCTTTGGAGCCTGACCATGCTTCGCACGTATCGATCGGTCTTGTTATGAGGCGGTCGCTCCTCAAAGTCCAATACATTGTCCAGCACTACCACCTACACCACCCACTGCCAGCGTCTTCTTCTCCTCCGACTCTACCTCTGCTTCCTCCTGCTCCACATTTTGTCCGTTGTCGCCGCCGATTCTCCTCGTTTTCAGTCTATCGACGACCCTGGTTGATTTTTCGCAGTTTTTTTTTTTTTCTGTCTTTCTCTGCTATCCAACTGTCTTTTGTCTGCACGCCAGAATTCTTTGATAATTATTTGCTTGCTATTTGTTATATATATATATATAAGATTGTTGACATGTTTCTATAATCTAAATGGAAAACTAC
>OY757912.1:26627516-26805016 GCA_963585895.1 Sepioteuthis lessoniana | reverse complement strand
ACACACACACACACACACACACACACACACACACACACTCTCTCTCTCTCTCTATCTCAACGGTTATAACCGTGGTGTAATGGTTATCGTCGCAGGATGTGGACACGGCGACACGAGTTCAAATCCTCGACGAGACGGATTGCATTTTCACATAGCACTAATACCCTTGGGAAAGGTATGAATCCAATTATCCTCCCTCCAGCTATGGGTAAATAGTAGGACAGACTAGGTTCTTCAGCCTTGGTAAGGCAACTAGTCTAGGAGAAGGAAAACTCTGAATTCAAACCTGTTAAACTCCGCTTAAAAATTGACCTTGTGGTCATATCCTGCCCGAGCGGAGGGGTTGGTAAATAGGATAACCTTTAACACATGATACTATTCGGAATCATGTTTTGATTTTCATATCATCTTTGTATTTAGGTCTTCTATGCGAATGTTTCTTTCTCTTTAATATTCTCTCTCTCTTTCAGTCTCACTGTCTCTCTTTCATTCACACACACACACACATACAAAAGAAAGTATGCGTTGATAGATTTTTACAAATGCATGCTGCCTTATATCTGGCAAACTCAATTTCATAAATATCAATTTGCATTCTCTGTCTTTTTCATTCTCTCCCATATATATATATATATATATATTGATAGAAAGGCAGAAATATATAATACATTAACTATATATATATATATATATATATATATATATATATATATGTATGTATATCTGTATCTGATAGAAAGGCAGAAATATATAATACGTTTACTATATATATATATATATATATATATATATATATGCATCTACTGAGAAAGTCAAAACGATAGATACAAATATAGAAATATATATACTCATGAATCTGTTGAATTTTTAAACCTGATTTCCTGCCAGAAGAATGACATCGACATTATATATATATATATATATATATATATATATATATATATATATATATATATATATATGTATATATATATATAGTTTTATCTGGATACACTTCAAATACACTATTAAATGGACTTAGACAATGCTTAGCTTCAAAAAATAACTATTATTTTCCTGACATAACACAAGGTCGACTTATACATGAATGTATATTTTAAAGTTGATAACCTTGAAGATAGATAGGTAGATATTGAGTATATTATGTATAGCCCATAATTATTATGAAACACGTGTGTGTTTAATACTCATGAGCAGTAAAGCTTTATTTAAATACCTATTGAAAGAAAAATAATTTCGAGTTCAAACTAAAACATACACACGCACACAGATCCAAGCACACTGTTACATAGTATTCCACACTCTCACATATCCCCATTGAATTACATATACTCTTGTGTCGTTTTTTACACAAGGTTTTCTTCGAGTCAATACAAATTGTGTTTGTCTACACGCATTCGAATTAACCAAATTCGTACACCCACAATCACGAAAATGTATATAAATTTGTTCGCATCCATCGAAATGTGCACTTTGTTTTTCTGTCGAAGCATACTGGTAAGCACGTGTCTGTCCGAACTTAATCACATTAACAGAGAATTTCGCATGCAGAAAAAGTTATGCTTACTACTCACAAACACACATGCTTACGCAAAGACATTTAATTCAACGCCTCTAAAGCTAAACATTGACATAAGGCCATACAAAGAGGATACCCAAAGATAACTGAACCTACAGTATTATCGAGATGACTTGTAACCTTTTGCTCGCCGGCTGGCACTTGATATACCCTCGTGTATTTAGGTTTCCTAGCAAGTGAGTCAAAGAGATCGTCTATATAGCATTGGTTATGTACAACATACATCTGAATATACAATGGTGGAACCTTACATATACTACAAGAAGGTACAAATCTGATACAATGATGTCGAAGAGTAAGTATATATATATATATATATATATATATATATATATGTACACACTAAATGAAAAGTCATGTAAATTATGTACTTTTTTTTTCTTTCATAAGACTGAGATAAATATGTACACACAGTCGATGAAATGTATATATAAACAAATCTAATTTCGTACCAATTAGATACATATAACGATCTCCAAATGTGCAACACACACACACACACACACCGGAACAAATGCATACACGTGTAGAATCAATGACACGCGTAGACACACAAATATCACACATACATACATACATACGTAGATACACGTGCATAGGCACACACACAAAGCTTATGTTCGAACAATAAATATTTTCTTTCCATTTCAACCTCATAATTTTGAGTTTACTTTTTGGTCTTTTTTCTTGTCTCCTTTTTGGGAGATCCTTCAATTTTCTCGTTTTCTATTTTTTTTTTTTTTTTTTTTGTCACCATTTTTATAGGAAAATTGTAAAAATAACTAGTTCTGATTTTAGAAGTATTTTTAGACATCAGTAGAAAACGCTCACATGAGCTTAAAAGTTGAAGATTTCCTTTAGGTCTAAATGTTCATCAGTTGAGAAATACGTAATAATGTTCATGTTTTATAGTACATAGACCCGAACTATTAAACATTCTTAGGTTTGATATATTCGTTTTAACTTTAAATATACAAACGCTTGTCAAATGACACTTATTTTATAGCGTAAAGTTACCTAATCGTGAATGAATAGCAATAAAGACATGTGGATCATAAGTATCGATGAACTCACCTGATTCTGAAAACTTAAAATAACATGAAAGAAAAAGGCATGTACCCGGATTAATATAAAGGTTAAAGGGGTGGTTTGGTTAGTAGATATTTATTTTTGCCAATCACTTAGCAAACCAAGGGTAAGGGACAACAGGGTTGGGACAACCACTCACCTTGACGTGGAACATAGACATTAAGCTTTAAACAATCCTCCTCTTGGTCAACCAACAACGGTCTTATCCTTCGTAGGTATTCCTTTCTATATTTTGGGACTTTGGCGTCCTTTAGGGCACCCTCATCCATTAATTTTTGTGGACAAACCGGCGGCCTCTTTAAAACGGGGGATGTTCCGTCCCATCGGAACGGAGGGTTTCCGGGCGGCATAAAGCGCATCGCATCCTTTCGGAACGAGGCATAAGGTATTCCAAGGTAAGCATCCACAGGTCGAAGGAGCAGATCCTTACGGAAAAGGATCTGGACCCCGCGGATTTTACCGTATTTCGTTTCGATAATCCGTTCGCTTATAATCTTTTCGAAAGCGTCCTGGGCTCGGGCGCTTTCGGTCACCAGGGTAATTTCAAGCGTGCCGAGTAGTAAAACCAGTTGAAAGAATAGAAGGAGCTGGGTGGGTAGCCGTAACAGACCAGAAGTATATCCTTTCCGTGTAGATTTATTGCCAGAATTCACAGAAGAAGATCCAGAAGACGAAGAAGATGACGAGAATCCGGACACAAACATTGTGGTCCGAATTGGAAAAAAAAAAAAAGAAAAAAGAAAAAAATTGCAAACAAACCAAGAACACGACGTATGTATATATATATATATATATATCTATATATATAGAAATATATATATATATATATATTGAAATATATATATATATTTATGTATTTATATTTTTTTTCAAATTATTTTAGGTGCAAATTGCGATTTTTTTTCAGACGAAAATTACACAAGTGGCCGTGTGTTTAATAGAACAAGATATAAGCAGCATGAAATAATTAAATCCGTTGTGAATTAGCTGAAAGTAAAGTATCGTTGCAGAGCTGATGCTGGCCGACGTGTATAAGTCGTAGACTGTAGTCCACTGTGTAGAGTTGTACAGTTCTTCGTTGTCTAGTTGGTGATGTTGTTGTTGTTGTTGTTGTTCATCCTCGCAGTCGCGTTGGAGTTGTTCTTCCTTCTTTGCTTCCTCGCTTTCTTTATACCTTCTTTAGTTTTGTAAAAAGAAAAAAAAAGTATAGGAAAAACAAAAAGTAAAAGAAACAAAAAAAATAGCCCCAAAAAATCAAAGACTTATGATGCTAATTATGATGATGATTACAACTTATAAAATTGTGATGTATTCAGGGACCGGTAATATAACACAGCCATTATTATTATTATTAGTAGTGGTAGTAGTAATAGTTGTAGTAGTAGTAGTAGTAGTATTTTTTCGGCGTAACCGTTATTTTTGTCATTCTTATATTCAACCTCACACTTGCTGTTAATAATTCTTTTCTGTCCTTAAGCTAGGGACATCTTTTACTATTTTATCAGTACTGTTACCGTTTATTCAAGAATTATTACGGTACTATTGTTGCTGTCAAAGTAGTCTTTGTCGTCGAAGTCGTCGCCGTCTTTTCGAGTTGATTTCGTTGTGTTTGTTTCGTTACTACTATTGTAGGGCCGGCGAATTTGTTTAGTATGAACTGTGTGGAACTGCTATCATTACCATCCTCATCATCGCTTCATTTATCATCATAATTTTTATCGCCACGCTTGTCATCATCGTTGTCATAGTAATAGTAGCATTAGTTAGAGTTCCATCTTAGTAGTAGTTGTAGTAATTTCAGCATTAGCAGCAGAAATTGTTATGATATTGAAATCGAGTAGCAGTATAACGTGTAGTAGAAGCGACATTAGTTGGAATAGTTATGAGATAAGGGGCTGTGGTTGTTGAAATAGTGGTGGTAGTTGCAGTAGAGGCATTAGCAGAAGGAATATCAGAAGCCGTTGTCAAGTTCGTCGTCATCTTCATCAGTTATGGTTGCGATACACTTTGTTATTGAAGAAGCAGAAGCTGTCATAGTAATTATAGTTTTTTGAGACACCCATTATTTGACAGTTCTTATTATGTATATCTCGCCGAATATGCTAGAGAGTCGACTTTTCATTCAATCGTTAAGTTTTCTAATTCCCAAATGAAGTTACTCGTTTGCAGTTTGGCCGATGCTCGCTTAAATGAGAAAAGGGACAAATATAGATAGATAGATAGATAGATAGATAGATAGATATATGCCCGCTTAAACTGGTTATTAGAAAAGGGAAAAAGTAGATAGATGTTCGCTCAAATTGGCTGATAGATAGATAGATAGATAGATAGTAAAATTAACTACTTAGCTTATATTTATTTTTGTCTTTCGATCGTTCTCATTGATTGAGCAGAAGTGAATGATTTGAGGAGCAAGTACCTCTATATCGTTATTTTTAAATAGGTGTCTACTTGAAAGAAATACTATATAAAGTCTTTGAAGCAGTTAGACTCTCTGTGGAAAATCACGGCTTTTGAGATATTAAAATGAATTTAATATAATTTTGGCTACAAGGTTACATAAACCCACAATCTTAAAATAATGATGTGTTGGAATCATGCAATATTTATTATATAGGTGTATACGATTCTACTTATTTAAATATACCGTAAGGTTGATGGTTTTAATCACGTAATGAAAATAAACGTTTTTAATTTTAGGATAGATATACTTGAAATGAGAAATCAAACAAAAGAAAACAATTTTTTTTTTTCAGATAAAAAAAAACAATTGTGCTTGTTATTTTGCAGTGTGCAAACAACAGAAATTCCCAGGAAAAGAAAATACTTTTTATGTCTCATAAATGTAGTAGGTAGATTGATTTCGCACGCGCTAGATCGGTAAATATGAGCTGTAAAGTCAGCATGTACATCGAGTTGGAGGCAGATTTGGCATACGCATGTTCGAGGCGATTCATAAGAGGGCAATGTAAACTTGCCAAAAAAGTGAATCCTCTCTCTCTCTCTCTCTCTCTCTCTCTCTCTCTCTCTCTCTCTCTCTCTCTCTCTCTCATACACACACACACGCACAACAATAATGATATAAATACACACACACAAAATATATATGTGTGTGTGTGTGTGTGTGTGTGTGTACACGAGGATGGGCTGGAACGTTCATAGGCGGAAAAAGTTTAAAAGATGACGTCATATATACAATTGATGCCTGTTTTAGCAGTGGGATCCAAGCACTACAGCACTGGTGAAAGAAGTGTGTTGATTGGAAGGTGGATTATTTGAAGCATACACTTCATTTGATCCCATTCAATGAGAAAACCTTGGTCAGCCTATGAACTTCTCTGCTCACCATCGGTATAGTTGATTTTATCAAACGTCATATCAATACGTTTTCTGTTATTTACCGCCTAAATGAGTTTCATTTGAAAATATCTTATAATCAAATCATACCTATTTATATTTCCAATCTGCTATGACAATATTTTTTCTAAGTTCAATATGATAATAGTTTGTTTGGACAGTTAAATGTACATATTGTTTCTATTTAATCCCAATATTTTATGTATCCAAGAAAGTATTTCTATTTAATAACCATTTCCCCCTTTTAACACCGGTATTTGGTGTTAACTATTCTTATCTAACACAACTAATTTTCACAAAATTATAATATCTCGAGGAAGATAATTATCCTTAGTAAATATATATATATATATATATATCTAAACGAAACTAATGTTAATAGAAATAATTAGTATCATAGCTATCGAGTAATCCTTGCTGATAGAAATACTTTTAAAAATCTTTTTGACTCATAGATGGGACCCTAATAGGTAGTACAACAAGAGGTCTCTGAATCTGAGAATAATGGTCAGCGAAGCAGAACTGAAACTGTAGGCTTCACCAACGGAGGTAGGTTACTTTTATTAACAAGTTGTTTTTTTTCTTTTTTGGTGAGAGGGTGTTATAAAGCCCAGAGAATGCAGTCAGCTAATTCAAAGTTTATATATATATATATATATATATATATATATATATATATATATATATATATATATATATATATATATATATGCCGACGTAAATGAATACATGCTATCGTTCATGCACAAATAAAGAGATATATATAAATACATATGTTCATGTGTATATATGTATACGTGTGTATATATATATGCACGTATACATATATACACAAAAGCACATTCACATAGACGCGTGTATACAGATGCACACATAAGTCGTCTATATATATATATATATATATATATATATATATATATATATATATATATATGCTTACACTTATAATCCATGCATACATACCAACATACACATACAAACACATACATACATGTATGTATATATATTGTGCACCCAACCATGCATAAATGCATGCATACATATGGGTAAATACATATATAGAAACAAATATGCAAGTCGAACACATTTGCATATCTGTGTATATTGGGAGACGCATGCTTATATACTAATATACAAATGCATATACATACGTATATATATATATATATATATATAAAATACCCATATGCAAATGTATATATACATACTGAAATGCATTTGTACAGACACACACAGACATATATATATAACAATTTTTATTTTTAATGTAATTATTACGTCATATTTTTTTCTGCAGACCTTTTTAAAATAGCTTCTAATCCATTGATATTCAATGAAAAATTACTTTAATGTCATAATCAATTTCAAGTCTGATTTAGTAATACAAGATATATCATTTACTTTCCTACTTTTCAGATTTGCATTAACATAGTCCCATTGTTTTACTTTGTATTTTAATATAGAAAATAATTAAATCATTTTATTTATTTAGTCGAAGATTATCATACATTTATTGACTAAAATATGCAAAAGTATATTACAATAAAAAGTATAATGATATAGATTCCATTAAGTGTTAATTGTGTGTTTTATATTTTCATTGGCTTTTCATTAAGGCAGATATTATACCGTGAAAAGATGGTTAGGTAATTGACCACGAAAGGCAAATACAAGTCTTGATAAATTTATACTAATGTCTCAACTACGCTTTTGTTTACTCGAAAGACAAATGATACCCTCTCACACCAATCACTGTCATGAAGGTGTCATAATCCTCTAAACGTCTTAATAAAACCTACGGAGAATTGATGAGCCAATGTCTGACACCCTGGAAGAGGCTAGGATAGTTTTTATTTATTATTTTAATTTTTTTTTTTCCTTCCCAAGAATAAAATAATAGATCTATTTGACCCATATATGTGAGCCTAACAGATACTACAACTCCGGATATTAAGGACCCTGAGAATAATGACAATGTAGGCCTATTCTACATTTCCCGGAGATAGAGCTTACCACTAGACGCAGTTTAATGTGATACCCGAGACACGATAAAAAAAAGGAATAACACCGTTGCAAACAACAAAAAGGTACATTAAAAAAAAAAAAAAAAAAAGCAGCAGTAAACTTTTTAATGTGGTGTGTTCTATCATATCTGCCTCACCTTGGAAAATTTCGGCACCTCTGTAGCCAAATATAAGATTTCATAAACATACATTAGGAATATACTAATTATTGGAGTGCTACATATCCATAAGTTAGATCACAGAATTTTAACATCCTATGACTTGGTCATCAGTATTATATAATAATGTCCATTTTGATTGTATACATTTTCATTAGACAATATAAAATTCTTGTATATTTAGTTAATGAAAAATAATTGTTATTAGAACTTACTTATGGACGTTACTCAGTGTTTGTGTAAGTCTCACTGAAGAAAAATTAAAAATTGCGATGTTCTATTAACTAATTGTTGACCAATACGTTTTTTTTTATTCATATGCTTATGAATTCTTATGCTTCTTATGCTTGTGAATTCATCGCCATTTTGTGCTGAGTTATCTCCCTTTCTAAGTTGTTTTATATATAAAACGGACCGCAAATATCATTTATGGAAAACTTAAAATGTAACAATGATTATTGTAATTACTTGATCTCTTTCGTCTGATAATTATATTGTATTTAACAGTGTGATTCCTAATAACGTATTTTTCTTGATGAAAGCTTGAGTCGTTGACTGGAATTAAAAAAAAATTCATAGTAATTTAATTCATCAATAGAAAGTAACTAGAAAGCCAGGTTTTTATTAATATCAAAATAATACTGATCCCCAATTCTCCTTTTGATTTACTATATATCATATTCTGTATCATTATAAGTCAACAATTCAAATTGTGATGAATGTTTTTCCTCACTATGAAGAAAGGAGGTTTAAGCGTTTCTCCTTGGAGCAAATGCCCTGAAGGAGATATTGTATTCATCTCTTATATCTCCAGCTCTTAGTACCATATTAAAGAAAATTAGATAATCTAGCCTTGATAGAGTATCCTGTTTACAAGAAGGAAAGATTAATTGATTAATTTTAATACAAATCTAATCCGTCAATATATATTTTATTTATTCCCTTTTTTATGTATCGACAAGTAGTAAGGAAATATCGTTAGTAGTATGTTCCCATTTACCATTTTGTGTAGATGTTTCTTTCTCATAATGTTTTTTTTTTAAGTCTGGAGATTTTGGGCGAGAGCAGAATGGCAATGAAGGGTTAGTCCTCTATCAACAAATCTTCAGAACTTGAGCAGCACAGTCATATACAGTTTAGGGCTTTACTCCGGAAACCTTATTTTGATATGGGCGCTTCCCCCTCTGTGGGATATACAGTCAACGTTTTCTAAGCCCAGTCAACAGAGCCTCGGATGATTTTGATTTATATCCAAATGATTGTTGTGCACCATTCTACTGTTTATCCAAAATATGTCGCATGCTCTACACTGGCCTTCACAGTGAGAAAAAAAAATCACCATATGTCTTAAGTTCCGGCTTAATTGATGGTCATCATAACTAATAAACATTGGAGTATTAATTTTATAGCGGACTTTTTTCCTCATCTTGGTAGATTTTGGCAAAATTTCACCTCTGTATGCTGCGCCACAGACCCCGAAGCGGATAGAAGCGTTGAGTCTTTACGGTTCCAGGTGAGAACTGTCAGAAGATAGCGGTTTCAATTCCTACCCAAGCCGGCCAGAGCGTTACTTGGTCAAAAAAAAAAAAAAAAAAAAAAAAAAGAAGTGGTGCGATAGACAACAACTATGGAAGGCAGTAATCACTGGGAATACGGTTACAAGACTCAGCATTCCTATCCGAGGTCGCGGTTAAACGCCTTAAGTTAAATATGAAAACAGTTTAGTTCTATTTTTATCCATAGATAGGATCCAATCAGGTACTACCACTTCGGGCCAGAATAGATTTTGGAGCGATGGCAATAAAGGTGTACTCCGTATTCACCAAAGCTTGTTTTACTGGAGCCTCAGCATCAGGTTTTAGTGCCATAATCAGGACACTCGTTGGGTGCGGGAGTCTTACTCCTCTGCAGAGAATCAGTAAGTATATTTAGCTGTCCCATCACACTGGGCCAGACTACTAATGAAAAACAATAATTCAATTATGCGTTACGCAATTAACACATTAGACCCATTGTATATACTTACTCAACCCCATAACCATGAGCAGTATGTGAGAGAAGGTTAATTTTAAGGGGAGTATGTATATATCCAACTCGTCCACCATGAGCAAAATTTGACATAAGGTCAATTTCAAGGGTTGTATATGTATATAATCATCATCATCCTGTTGTGCCGCTAACACGGATATCCCTGAACCTCTCTCGCCACTTCTCCCTATCGTTCATCGCCTCTGACAGGTCTTCAGGGCTACATCCCGTATCCTCACAAAGCTGCTGTACGTATGTTCGAACTGGTCGTCCTGCTTTTGCTTGGCCATACGCGGGGGCCCATAAGAGTACATCACTTATGAGCTCGTCCTTGCTTTTCCAGCAGTATCGTGCATGCCTAGTTCGTCTAGCTAGGATAGTTTTCGTGATGGGAGGCAGGTGGAAGTATAGTTGGTGCCTTGTGGGGTGTTGCTGCCAGGACTTGTTCAATATTGCTCGCATCATTCTTGTGTAATTGCCGTCTAGCTTCTTCTCCAGCCGTTTAGTTAGCGTCCAAGTAGTGCATCTATATAGCAGTATCTACACAACCGCTCCAGCTCCTTCACCATGAGCAAGATGGGACACAGGTCAATTTTTAAGATTTTCCGAACTCGTTCGAATTCAGAGATTTTCTTCATGAATGGTTTCCTATCTTACGCTGGAGATTCTTACGACTCATGTTTACCCATACCTGAGTGGGTGAAGAAACAGATCCATGTTTTTCCTAAGGTGATTTGGGCCGAATAAATGCAAATAGCTACGCCAAGGATTTTAACTCTGGACGCTTATTACATTTATTACAATGATAGCCATTACTTAAACCGCAGCTTCAGAGTGTGCTGAATTCTTCAACTTTTCAAAAGATTGAAATAACATTTTTGAAAAAGACAATAACATCCCCTTCTGGTCCATCCTTTAACTATTCTGCACACAGTTGTAATTCTGTTAGTGCTCAGAAGGTTGTTTGATATTTTGTTGTGTCTTAGATCATACCAACCCTTGTTGGTTATTTAATGCCAAAACCCGTTTATACTGTTATATTAAATGTGTATGTTTTGTAAACGAATAGGGTTGGTTGGTTCGTTTCTTGGGTTTACGGCATATCAACCCTTATATGTTATTCAAAGTCAAATCCTGTTTGCGAATATTTATATATATATATATATATATATATATATATATATATAAGTAAAGTTGGCGACTGTAGTCGAGGGTGACCAGAAGGCTCCCTTTTCAATAGCTACAACACCTACGTGTAGGGGAAGGCGCTACTCCTTTCCCTGGATTGCTCCACTTTACCCTTGAAACGTACCTTATATCGCTGAAGGTTAAGCAAGGAGGTATCAAGTACCATTTTTAAAGTCTTTGGTATGACGGGCCACATATATATATGTTTTGCAAAAGAATAGTTTGAAGGCAATAGTTTATACTTGTGAGAACTAATTTGTGTGCCAACACTCAAATTGTTTCAAGTATTACCAGCTAGCTCGGATAATTCTATTTGGTTCAATCATTTATTTGTGAATATTTTAATGGTTTTAGGAATTACTATCAAGCACTAACGATGATATTCAACATTATCCATTCGTTTCCATTCATTTCCAGTATTGCTATGTAATAATAACTATTCAATTTATCTTTAGTCATTTGTTTACACAAAGTAAAATGGCAAAACAGTTCCATTTAAGCCATGAATGGAATTCAAGTAGATTCTACTTCTCTGGTTCAGAGTGAACCGAGGAGAAATATCAATAAAGAGGTGCCAGAAATTCTCCAAAGCCTCAGTGCTGGAGAATCAGGATCAGATGGTTTAGTGCCTTATCCAGGACACACGTTAGACGTTAGACGCAGCTGGTGTATTCTCCTATGCCAGCCGGCTGTGATAAACGAATGTATCTTACAAGAGTGGATCATAGTTTTGCAATATTTTGGTTCATCTTAATTTGTCGAAGCATTTCAAGCCATGGGAATTTGACCAATGTACTTTGGAGCGTTGCGATATTTGGTGCGCTGATACGTTGTGCATTGCTTTGAATCGTGTGTAACTTGAAATCGATAAACGTGCGATGTCCTCTTATTCGGGGATTCAAGCCTAACGAGTTGGAACTTTGCCATAGCGTTGGGGAGGTACCCAAAATCTTTTATTGTGCGAAAGGTGAAGGCACAGTTGATCACAGTAGAGTAACCAGATGGTTCAAGCAATTTCGCTTTGGTTGCAAGAACGTCGGCATTCAGGACGGCCTAAAATCGTAGTTCTGAGACCGTGATTCAAGCCATTGAGTCAATTCCGGTGAGTCTAAATCAGAAAGTATCGACTGAACTTGTCATTTCATAGACCTGTATACTTCGTCACCTTTACGACATCGGTAAAAGCAACCAGGGCTGTCGAATTGTGTTTCACTTTACCAAAATATTGCAAAATATTTGACTCAAACAAGTGATTCGGAAATAATTCCAAGTTTTGAATGCCTAGTTTGTTTTTTTTTTATACTAGCAAGATTTAAAATGCAAACGTTGCACTTCCACCAGAAAACTCGTGATATTTTCCTTCATTTAAAAGGAATTTTACAATTGTCTTATTGGTTATATTTTCGTTTTCTCTGTCATTTTTCCGATTTTCTTTTGGTTACTGTAAATCATTGTTTTATTCATTTTCACTTGAATGAATTGTTCAAACAGTTCACTAATTCGGTTTTGTTATGACGTACTCATAATGATTTGAATTAATATTGTATTGTCAAAAAAATATCTAATTTTAAACAAACTCAACTAAATTATGGTAAATCTTTCCGGAATTATATTAACATAGCATGTATCAAATAAATTCCTTGTTATTGTTACTGAATGTTGCGGAAAATTTAAAAGAAATTCAATTCTTTCCGTTCATCGTGACGAAACGCTTCCGATTTGGTCACTTTTGTTGTCATTAAATGTAGGATTGCAGAATTTTCTTTAAATGCCAAATTAAATGTAAAGATACACAATGCAGCAATATCTTTGTCTTTCTCTGCCGCTAGTATGTGTGTGTATAAGACAAAGATATAATATAGTTTATTCATACAGAAATAAACAGTACAAGTATATGAAAACATCCTGTGTGTGCGTGCTTTGACATATCGACATAATGCTGATATTGAGGACTGCTTATTCCTTCATGAATAAATACAGCCCTATCTATACACACATTTATACATATTGGTTATCGTCATAAGAAATGGTGTCGACTAAAAGAGTTCTAATCGTCAGCGGGGCTGTTTGCGTTTGATTTCAGTTGACTGATCTCTTTAGCCTTGGTACTGCAACCAAGCTAGAAAAAGGACAATTTTGAATTTAAATCAGCAGTACTCCGCTCGAGAATTGACCTCGTGCTGAATCTTCCTTGTACGTACATGTATGTCTGTATGTACGCCTGTGTTTGTTTGTTTAAGTTTATGTATGAGTATATGTGTATGCGCGCCTGTATGTACACAGGGAGAAGAAAAATAATTATCTATCGAATAGGCTTTAGGTTTAAGAGCTCTTTAAAGTTAAACTTTGAAAGTCAATTGGAGCCGACGTAACTATAATGTCTTTTATACGACAGTGGAAAATTTTAAAGCTAGCATCCATATAATTGACCATTCTGCAATACGACATACACGGTCGCACACACACACACCCAAGCGGAAGCATACCTCCCATATACATTATATATATATATATATATATATATATATATATATATATATATATATATATATATACGTGTGTGACAAATGAGGAGGCTTTTTATTGTTTCTTTTGTGAAGTAGATGTGCCCGTTAACAGTCAGAGAAAGTCCATCTTTTCCAAAAATGTTTATATTTACTTGTGTAAACAAGCTAAGAGATCAGTCCAATCTACTTCATACAATCACAAAGACACACCTTTGAAGTGCTTCAAAGTAAAGAGCATACGAACGAAAAGCACTTAGAAAAGAGGAACGTATATGCGGAATAAAAAGACAATATATAAAAAGGTAAATAAAAGAAAAAGAGATAAAAGTTTACTTATTTATTTTTATAAGGAATGATTTAAATTAGTCATATTCTTGTATGTTTCACAGAGAGAGACAGGCAGTGGTGTGTGTGTGTGTGATAGAGAAAGAGAGAGAGAGAGAGAGAAGGGAATTATCTAGATGACTGTTTGGAATAGAGGTTTTATAATGTTTGTTTATGTGGATAATGCTGTGTTTTTTAAGTCAATATAAATACGTAGTTGTTAGCAGATTTAAAAACCGCTAATTAAAGTTATTTTTTTTTTTGTTCCGTCATATAATCATCGACTTTTAAGAACTAGAGGGAATAAACGAATGGAAGGAAGAAGGCCCATATATATATATATATATATATATATATATATAAGACAGAGAGAGAGAGAGAGAGAGAGAGAGAGAATTATTTGCAACATAAGACAAGACTCAGTCAATATGGAGAAAGTGCGGTCAGTAGATAAAGAAATCAAAGCTTTCCATAGCTAAGAAATGGATGAGGTAACATTCGCTTTCTAATGTTTAATCGCGAATAAACCTTCTTGTTTTATGTAATACTAAACCCAGCTTTAAAAAAGAATTGTGTTATTTTTAACCCATAGGTAGGTGATTAGGGGGTTTCAAAAGTTTCCATTGAGAAGAAGACCGCAATTAAACGTTATAGCGTGACTGGATTTCGATCTTACATACGACGATATCGTAATCGAGCACGTTTACCACGACACGACGGAAATGATTATATACGCAAGAAAAGATGTGGATAAATAAAGAAACTTAATCTAAATGGAGAAATTATATATATATATATATATATATATATATATATATATATATATATATATATATATATATATATATATATATATATATATATATATATATATATATATATATATATATATATATATATATCCGGACATTGGCCTAGCGGTTAGAGTGTTCGCCAATGGCCCGGGAGATCTGGGTTCAATCCCAGGTCGAGTCATACCAAAAACTCAAAAAATGGTACTAGATGCCTCCTTGCTTAACACTCAGCATTATAAGTGAGGGATCAAGGGTAAAGTGGATGAATCCTGGGAAAGGAGTAGCGCCCTCTCCTACACCTTGGTGTAGTAGCTATCGAAAAGGAAGCCTTCGGGTCACCCTCGACTATGGTCGCCAACATTACTTACTTTACTTTTACTTAGAAAGATAGATAGATAGATAGGGGGGAGGTAAGAAAAGGGAGCTAGATAAAGACAAAGAGAGTGCAAAGAAACTGAAATAATGGAATGACAAAGCCGACAAGTATTGACTTAGAAAATGATGAGCATAAAAAGAAAAAAAAAGTGAGGAAAGAGATTCTGCTAGTTAAGAAAGCATGTAGCCGTATAGGAGGAACAAGAGACATATGAAAGACGTTAGGTTGATAGAGGAGCGAGCATGAGTAAAGTAATGGTGATGCAACAGGACTAGCATCAAACCTAAACGAAAAGATAAATAATGGTGAGGATAAGTAAAAAAAAAAAACCAGCAAGATTTGATGAGAGTGAGAGGGGAAAAAAAAGAAAGAATATAAAAAGAGGAACAGTCATCGTTAACTTTAAATGAAAATGTGTTGGCATGTGATGGAAAGAAAATTAAAAAGAAAAAAGACAAGAAAAAAAAAAGTAATAGAAACAAACAAAAATGTAAAAAAAAACAAATTGCCGTGCGATAAGACATCTAAAATGATTGTGTGTGTGTACGGTGGGGAAACGAGGGAGACAAGAAACTAGAACGGCTTGGCGGACGAATTTCTCTGCTCGCGTGTGTATGCATGGGTACGCAACCGAATGTTGCATACTCTGGTCTCACTCTTTGTGTATTTTTTTTCTTTTTCTTTTTTTCTATGCCAGTGAATGGTGTTCGAGATTACATAAAGACTAAAAATGAATTCTTTAGAGGGTTGGCTGGCCGTGTCAATGTCTGTGTGCACGTTGATAGGAAAAATATTCCAACACGCGATCATTATACGATATAATTCGGAATATCTTCACACGTAAATGGTTAAGGGCTGCATCTTTTCTCTGTGAGAGATTATATGTACTAATCATACTGTAAATATTTGATTTCTTAATCCTAAATGAATGCATAACTATCTCGATATATATATATATATATATATATATATATATATATATATATATATACATACATACATATATATTAGTTGGAAGTGCACTCACACTCATACACACGCATAAATGTGAGATAAGAGAAGTTGATAAAAGTAGAAGTGTGGATATATATCATTCTATCCATGAATCAATGAATCAACAACTAGAGAGAGAGAGAGAGAGAGAGAGAGAGAGAGGGAGAGAGAATGATGTGGATAAAGATATGTACAAATGTGTGTGCGGAATCTTATCATATCTATTCATCAGCAGGAGAGAAGCGAGGGTAAGAGATTTAGGTAAAAGAATATTACATGCTTGTATCTGTATGGCCCTAATATTTATAAACTTGATTTCTGTATAACAGATTTTTATTTTATTCCGCTTGACACACACACACACACACACAATATATATATATATATATATATATATATATATATATATATATATATATATCTCAACGCACACACACATGCACAAGTATGTACACACAGACAAATGCACACACGTATACACACAAATGCACATACACATCTACACCGAGTCAAAGACAAGCACATATTCATATACACGCTGACACACACACGCACATGTATATATAACATGTGAATTTTGCTTCGGAAAATGGTGTATGTGATCTGAGTTCAAATGCTGTGCTAGGCTGTGTTAAGCTTGTAAATTAATGTAACCATTCCTTCTTCCAATAGGACAGAAAGGCCGTTAAAGACTTTCTAGTTTAACCGATCTAAAAGAATTACAAAATAGAATTCAAATCTCTAGCCATCGTATATCGGGCCAACGTTACAAAAAGAAGGCATATAATTCTCATATCATTGGGGAATGTACTGCAGTGGATGAAAAATTCTGTTGCGGCGAGAATAAATGAGAGCACACAATTGTTGTACTATGGTTACTAGTATTGTTTCGTAGACCAGTAATGCTCGTCGATTTATTTTCTTGCGAGTTTGATTGTTAGTGTTCTATATTTAAATTCTAGTAATTTAAGTCACTATTTGTAATTGTCGTATATGCCTGATCGACTTAAACAGATACGCCCCAAAGATTTGTCCGTAAAAAAGTAAATATTCTTTAAAGTTTTGAAGCGAAAATTAAGAATACGTACTCGGCCAAAATTTACACACACACATACACATACACATGTGCTTTTGTGCGTGTTTTTATTTGGTTATGTTTTTAGCTACCTACCCCACCGCACGAAGATGACGCAACATAACGTCAGTTTTAAAGGAATTTGAATTTATTGTTCTCCTTCTCCAAGACCAGTTGCCATAAAATAGGGAAGAATTAAGTTTGCACTACAATGTACACATAGCTGGAGGGAGAATTTTTGGAATCATACTTTTCTGAAGGGTATTAGCGCAATATGAAATGCAATCACTCTCCTTCAGGATTTAGATTTAGGTTGCCGTGTCCATTTTCTACGATGAATATCCATTACACTACGAGCCTATATATATATATATATATATATATATATATATGTGTGTGTGTGTGTGTGTGTGTGTTACTATGTTTAAGCTAGTTTTTGCAAGAAATGTATTTTAGTCTTTCCTTTAGGTTACCTGTTCCAATGCGTTCCGTTTTGTCATTATTTATGCCTAATAATATTCGTATTCATTGTATAATTTTAGAACAAAAAACTCAACTATTTACTGTTCAGAGAAAAATATTTTACATGAAATTGTCAGGGGAATATGTGTTGATGTGCAGTATGTGTGTGTGTCAGAGAGAGACAGACAGGCAGAGAGAGAAAATGATAGAGAGAACTTTCTGTGTGTACGAATTATTACTGTGTTGTTCCAATTCAAAATGTGCATGAACGCCGAATTCTGTAATCCCATCCATATTTACCCAACCTCTCCGCTCGGGCAGGATATGAAACGAAGTCAATTTTTAAGCGGAGTTTTAACAGGTTTAAATTCAGTGTTTTCCTTCTCCTAGACTAGTTGCCTCACCAAGGCTGAAGAGCCTAATCTGCCCTTCAATTTACCGATAGCTGGAGCGAGAATAATTGGATTCATACCTTTCCCAAGGGTATTAGTACTATGTGAAATGCAATCAGTCTCGTTCTGGATTTGAACTCGTGTCACCGTGTCCGTTTCCTATAACGGTAACCATTACACACCTCCACAAAATTTCTATCACTACTCTAGCTGATTCATGCCTTTGTAGAGGTACCTGTTGTTAAACCAACTTACTCATGCTTTGGGGTTTGAGTGTACATCCACTTGAGTGGGATTACATCAAAAATCACTTATACACAAGCGCTGTGTGTAAGTATTGCGCACTTGTCTTCTCCAACATTATAAACCCAGTGACCAACAATACTACTCTTGCATAATTTACACCGGTTTTGATGAATTTTTGAAAAAAAGATCTTATAATTTTGTAGACAACCAAGTTACCTTTGTTCATCAAGTTGCACTATCTTTAGATAAAATACGATAGATTGTAACTGATTATATTTTGATAACCAGGCAAGTAAAATCTCTAAGCTGAGGTATCTTGAGAGGTGCTCTCATGCCTTTCCGAAGAACATAATAAAAAAAAGAGCACTGGAATTAATTCTGTAGCAATATCAGAATCGGTTTGCCTATCCCATTTTCTGTGCAGTTAACCGTTAGGTCATCTAAGAAGTCAAATTATATGCCTGTCTCGATGTCGCATGGCCTAAGATGATAGGAGCATACAAGCCCGAGAGATAGACGGAATGACAGGCAAAGAATAAGAAAATTCTGAGTTGACATTAACAAGTTGAGAAATTCTAATACAACTATCCATCAATGTGTGTGTGTGGGTGTGTTTACGTAACAGAGACAAAGATTGACAGAGACAAGCTGAGAAAATCTATGCTGGTACAAAGTTGCAAGTACAAAAAGATATGTATTTAAGTCATAAAAACACATGCACTTTCCGAGGTATCTATGAGAGGGTATATATATATGTATGTATATATATATATATATATATAAACGCATGCACGCGCACACACACAGATATGAGGCGAAAAGAATGAGTGTATATACACAGAATGAGAAAACTATCCATTTTTAAGTACAGCCCAAACGGATATCTGTAAAGGAGTTATTTTTATAAACTACACACCACACACACATATATATATATATATATATATATATATATATGTATGTATATATGTATATATAATGCATTTGTATACAAAAGCAGAGATACATGTATATATGTAAATATTTATATGTACGATTGCAGGAATTCGCATAGATGTGGATATGGTACTTATATGGGATTGACGTTTGGCATAATTGTTATCATAGAAAATTAACTTGGTGACTCAAGGTTCAAATCACGGACGAGACGGTTTACATTTCGCATGGCACTAGTAACTCCGGGAACGGTAAGAATCCTAGAATTTTCACGCTGTCTAGGAGTTAATACTATTGCATGCTGGGCTTTTTAATCTTGTTTTGGCAACCAGTCTAGAAGAAAGACTTTAAAATTACACTTGTTAATACTTGCTTAAAAATGATCTTGTGTCACGTCCTACTTATGGCGGAGAATTTTTGATAAATACACTCATATACAATCTTTATATATATATATATATATATATATGTATATATATATATATGTGTGTGTGTGTGTGTGTGTTGAGTAAAAATTGAAGATAACCGTTAACTAATCCGAAGCTTAGCAAATTAACTATGCAGGTGATTTTATTTACCATGTTGGAGGATTGTTTTGATGTAGACACACTTTTGGATATGTAGATTGCAGATGCGCCATAATACTGATAACTGGTACACGATTGTACCAAAGATATTCCGAACAAGTCTCCTTAGTTTTAACTTCTGTCTGTTCACTTTATCGAGTCCAATCACTCTTCCAACGCGAATTTATCGAAATATTCCGCACATATCAGTTGTATGTGGAGAAGAGATGCATAGATACGATTCCCAAGGGTATTTACACAAAAAGCACTATGCAGGATTTGAACTCGACAAGCGAATTCCATTTTTTTTAGAATAACAATTACACCTGTTGTACTTCCTATATATATATATGTGTGTGTGTGTGTGTGTGTGTGTGTGTGTGTGTGTGTGTGTGTGTGTGTGTGCACGACACACCAAAAAGATGCACAAGCGCTTTAATGCCTTCATACACACGTTTGTTCGTGTGTATATATATATATATATATATATATATATATATATGAATAAATGTGTTGGGAGAAATGACTAACATCTAATCAAGTATAATTGAATTTCCCATAGGCTCTCAGCTTTTTCACCGATTGACAGCAGGGTTTAAGGCTGATATGTATTTGGGTGCCTTGATGAGGGAGTCTGTTTATCTAGCTATTATTTTGGAAGAATGTATTTTATGACGACTATTCGGTTTTCACTGACTGTTCAACGTATCTGTCTTTGCGGCAGTGTCGGTCATTTAAACAATTATTACCATTCAAACTAAAGATAAGTACACTCGTTAATCTTCGTTTTGGACAAAACGGCCAAACTTAAGCAACATACTTTCCGTGACAGTCGATGTATTTTGTTGTCGACAAATGTACATCACATTCGTATGTAAATTAAACAAAAAAAAATATTGAATTTTTTTCTGCTTGAGGTGTATATATATATATATATATATATATATATATATATATATATATATATATATATTTATATTGTCTGTTAAGGCAGCTGATTTTCTATCGGCTTATTTTGCGAAGTCTCTAGGGTTATAAGCTGAATACATGCACTTTCGCTCACGGTCAAGAATGTACGTTTGTCAGTTATCCTCAACAATGACTAACAATGGTTAAAAGTACATTCCCTCTGTTTAGATCATTGATAACTTTCAAGAATTCTTTAACTGTTTTTTATCTACGGTTTCAACAATACGCGTGACAACATAAAAAGGCTAATAAAAACAAAATCTACACCAATTCTTGGTTTGTCATCTTGCATAAAATATACCTACAAGTATATTTAAAATTATATATATATATATATATATATATATATGCATGTATGAGAGAGAGAGAGAGAGAGAGAGAGAAAGTGAGAAGAGTTGTTAATTAGACACAGAGTGATTGCGAAAGAATGCACTGGAACACACTGGAAATATTGGGAAGGAATTTATGAAATGAATAGCAGAAACAAAGCAAGAAATATAATTAATTAAGTAATGCAAATAGGAAAAAATGTGATTAGATAAAAGAAGCTTCGTAAGCATTTGCTACAAAAGATCACATCAGGAAAGATAATTTATAAATGAATTCCCAAGAGAACAGCTTTGTTTTTTTATATGCTCGACCAAAAAAATTTAATAAATAAAATAAAATAAATAAATAATATAACGAGGCCCAAAACAGATAGAGGTTGATGTATACAAGTGCGAGCTATTATTTAGGAAAAATAATTAAATGAATGAATTTTGTTTTTTAAATCGAAGCATTTGGAATGGGTTTTAGGAATAGAAAAAAAAGGTTTTGACATGAGGTGTAAATAAACTGAAAGGGCATATGAAAAGTGGAGAAAAACACGAAAAAAGAAAAGAAAAAAAACCGCTTATTTAAGCCTTGTGCCAAAGAGAGAGAAAGTAAAATGAAAACAGTTGAGGAGTGGACGAGTTTCTCCAATGTTTCGCTAAGTTACGTAGTAGTAGACGCTTCTTTCTTTCGTTTCGACATTCATTTAACCCATGCAGTGAACAGCGCCCTCTTACTCGCCAGTTGTTGCTGCTACTGCTACGAAAGAAATGCCCGCTGCTTGCTCACAGCCTCTGACCTGTGAGTGATGAAAATGACGAGATGGCCTCGCTGATCCTTCGTTACCGCTTGTTCTCCCTTGACATAGCATCTCTGCTCTTTTCTGATTTTAATGTTTGTCAGTCTGTTGTATTTGAACTGCTGTATAATCATTCATAATATCCATATTATTATTTTCGTCTGCTTTTATTCATTACAGTTTTTAGAGTTGTTTTGTTTTGTTTCGGTTTTTGGATCTTTAAATTAATATGCTTTACTTCTTTTTTTTTTCCCTTTCTTTCTTTATTCTTTTTTCAAACTTTAATGCATCTATCCATCTCTCTATCTATTTGAAAAAAAAATATTCATATTTTTTTTCTATTTCGTTCTCTCTATCTTGCTTTTTCCCAAATCTATGAGATCTCTTTTTCCCAAATCTATGAGATCACTCTCAATATATACATACCATCGACTGGCCTTGATATATCTATGTATTTACTTTTTATCTCACTCTTGAAAAAATTGCCTATGACTATTCGTATGTGTTTATAATCTATTCATATCAATGTATTCTCTTACTATTTTCTAGATCTCTCTCTCACTTATATATATATATATATATGTGTGTGTGTGTGTGTGTGTGTGTCTATCTCTCACTCACTCTCAATACACACACACACACATATATATATATACCCATTTTTCTCTTTCCCTCTCTCTTTATATATATATATATATATATATATATATATATATATATATATATATGTGTGTGTGTGTGTGTGTGTGTGTATTTCTGTATCTCTTTCTATCTCTCCCTGTATATATATATATATATATATATATATATATATATATATATATATATATATATATATATATACACTTGTCTGTCTGGGTCTTTCTCGTTCTCTATATGTCCGTTTATTTCCTTATCTGGCTCTCTCTCTCTCTCCATCTATTTGTATAATCTTCTATCAGTCTGTAAACCAGTAAATGTATCTCTTATCTGCCTGTATCTTGATATATGTGAATGTCTGTCTATTTCTTTTGATATCAATTTTCGTCTTCCTACCAATTGTCTCTTTGCCTATCTGCTTAATTACAAACTCTCTTATGTATGTATGTTGTATGTATTTTTAAAGGAAACTATATCTTCACACACAAGTATATAAGTACACACACCATCCAGTATTTTAATATTTCTAGTAGAAAATTTTGCAAAGATTTATTATTAAGTATCATTTATTACCCCAATATACAACGCAGAAAGTCTGTAGTCAAAAATAAAATACTATAAATGTATATAAATGGGCATTTTCTTTTTCTTTTTGCTAATACGTATTGCTATTTCTTTAGCAAAGTCTACGTAGTTAAACAAACTCAACTATGGTAGAATAATCCATGATAATGTCTTATTTGATGCTATATTATTTAATTTAATATAATGAAATATTCGTATTATTGGTTAAGGAAAATATTAGCATTTTATTTCACAATTAGTTTGTGGTGTACTTACTTATAGCTGATATGTAACACACTTACACAGGCAATAACAACCCAATAGGAAAAACAAATGTTACCTATAAAATTAGATTGCTCAAATACTAGCAAGCAGAGCAATATGAAATTTAAAAGGAATAATCATTTTCTAATCCCTGTAAAGACAAATATTCAATTCTGAGTTGCCCATGATATATATATATATATATATATATATATATATATATATATATATATATATATATATGTACAAATTCACGCATCTAGCGATGGTGGATGAATATTTAACTTAGATTTTCCAAATATAGAGTTAGTGTGTTTGCACTGAAATCACTGTAATGACTTGGAATATTATTGAAGCATAATTGCACATAATAGGTGTGTGTTGTCATATTAGGTTAGGGACTTACTGATTCCCACGATTCCGAATTTTACAACTCGATACGTATTCACACCACTCTAAGAGTGTGAGATATTTCATAGCCCTTAACCTTCATAGAGTTATAGATAGAGAACAAGTTAAACCTTTTTAAAACCGTCCATTCGACAGAATCGACCGTAATAAATATTAAAAATAGTGTTAAGTTTTAAAATGACCAAAAGGAACGAAAGGAAATTATAGAAAAAAAAGCTATTGTAAAAAATATAGCATAGCTTATTAGAGTTTTAAATGCACATTTGAATTAATATTAGTTATTATATTAACCTTTATGGTTCCCTTTCTTAATATTTTTTAGTTAAATCGTATTACTGCTGTTTTTCTCAGAGTATGGCTTTAGCATTAAATAACCCACAAAGGATATTATGTCACTAATGAAAGAAACCCAACCAAACGTTATGTGCTAATTAATGCCAAAACAATCGTTTTAGAATGATATAAATGGTACTCTTTGACCCATAGTTTTGGAGAATTAATATTGTTACTAAAAATTAATAAGACTTTTACAGGATGTGGCTTTTATGTTAGTTTGTTTTTTTTTAATCTTTTCACTTCGCTAATTTGTCCCATATTTCTGAGGTTATTCTGAAATTTTCTCACTGAGGTATTTTCCATAAGTCCATCATTGTAGCCGATTTTCTTAGGCTGATATTTTCACCGATGATCTTTCAAACATTTACCATTGAACAAAATTTTGAACTCTTTACAAGCTATTCTAAAACCTCGGTGTAATCAAATTTTAAAAAGTGTTACTGTTCGTTTTTCCAGGATAACGAAGGATATACTCTCGAATGAAATTGGGTACTGGAACATGGAATACTTTCTCACTCACAACCCCGTTTGCTTTGCCATGTGATCGAATAAAAGGACCAACATGTGTGGCAGACGACACCTCTACACCAATGTGCTACCATTTCCGAATTTAACCGATTCCTCCACACATTTGAGAATCCATCTTTGGCATTTGCGAGGTCTGACGGACAGCTTACCGTCAGTGAATGAAATCATACTCGGTGAGGAACACCATGAATTTTTATCAGCCTCGGAATTATGTTTTGAATATAAGCAAACATACATTGAAATCGGTTTCACATTAAAGACGCAGTACTATTTACCAAGACGCTTCCATGCTGAACTCTTATATTAACAAACTCACGCCATCTGAAGCTCTTTCAAAACGGTCCAACATATTTGCATTCCACATAACACTAATAACTTCGGAAAAGAATTGGTTTCAATTGGTTTCCCTCCGTATATGTCGTGCAGATTGGGCTCTTTAAAAATGGTTTCGCAACAGGTCTAGGAGAAGGAAACCTCTAAATTCAAACCTGTTAAAATCAGCTCAGAAAGATGACCGTGTATCGCTTCTTGATTGCACGAGGGCATTGGTAAAAATATACCCAACATCTCCACCACGAGAAGGATTGCAAACATTTCATTCTTTAGCAGAATGCAGCTGATTGAAATCAAAGTTTTCATTCTGTTAGAAACGTTGCTAATGAGTCCAGTCCACGGTATTCTTTACACTTAGCTAGAGAGAGAAGGGATATATGCATGCCTTTCGAGGTGGGGGCAGTATTATCACGAACAGAATAATAAAAGGCTCCGTTCAAGATTTGAATCTGTGTCCCCGATTTCTTTTCTTACGGAAATGATCGTAACGCCACGAGAACTCTCAGTCCACCATGCAATGTTTTTCAATTACCCTATTCTACCGGGAAGTTGTTTAAAGTAACTACTCTTGTCCTTTTTGATGAATTAATGTAACCAGATTCATTATATAGATTCAATAATATAAACATTGGACTCTTGGATTTCTTAAACTCTTTTGCAGTTGCAGAAATCATAATCCCTTTGAGATTTTAGTATGACAATGCGACGCCTGAGTGATACATCAATTTTGCAGCGGTTTGTCTTCATGATAATTTTGGAGTCGATGCTTCCAACAGATAAAGAATATTTTGTTGATAAGGAAATGTTTCATATTATTTGAGAAGTACCGTATAAAAAGAAAGAGCAAAAATCGTCCACATCTCACAGAAACTATTACTGATGCAGACTACACAGATGATCAAGCGTATCTTACAAATACAACTGTTCATGTAGAAATTTGTCTGCGTAGCTTTGAGCAGGCCGCAGGGGGCATAGGTCTCTATATGAACACACATAAAAGAGTTCCTGCGTTTCAATGAAGACTGCACCATGTAAAGTAAAACATCTGAACTTAGAATATCAGTTCAAACAAATTGGTAGCAATATGCCATCTACTGACATTGATTTCAGTATACACAGAGGCAAATCAAGGAATAATATTGACAGGTTAACGACCGTATAGGATCTTATCTATTAAAAGAAAACGAGAATAATTTCAAGCTGTAGCTGTGTCAGTACTATTGTATGGTTTAACGAAACCCTTGCTGCAAACACTAAATGTGAACAATACAAGGATGATGCGTGTAGTTTTGAAAAAAATCTAGGAAGCAGGAATTTACAAAACATTAGGTGTTAGGCTACTTGCCTTCGATCTCACAAATCAAGATAGTCTGGACACTACTGAAGAAAATACTATGAACTCATTTTCATTCTATGAGCTCCTAGACATGGATACACAATTGTTTGTTGACTAGCAAAATCTTGCAAACATTAGCTATGCGTTGGCACTGGATGTCGTTGAAAGAACTTGACAAGAACAATGACTGATAAAGATGTATGTCAAACAAGTCAAAGAATCCGTCCTGTTAACATTCCCTGATGATGCTAATTATGATGATGGTGATGATGATTTGTGTACGTATATTATTCTCTACCCTCTATTTAATTTCCACTGTACATTTATCTATACAATAGATTAATAAGTGCCTGGTAACAATTCCATGGGATCACCGAATTGTTACCAGTGAAGAAAATAAGATATTAGAATAGTGTTGGATATTGACGTGAAGATCCGCTTGACATGCCGCGTAAATCGCGTCAGTGGCATAACAGGAAATGCATCCGTTTTCTAGAGTAAAAAAAGGCTTAAGTCCCGGTAAAAATGTCGCATGTGTTGTGTGGTGGCTTACTCGAATGAAATCATGACAATGAGCAGAAAGTGCACATGGTCTCTAAAGTAAACCGGACGCAGGTGTCCCCTGTAGGAAATGCCGCGTAAATTACGTTGGTGGCATGCTAGAAAAGATGCGTGGTCGCGTATATTGTATGGATGGTATACTAAAAGGAGGGCTATCCGAGCGTAACATGCCGACAGAAAGTGGGAATACGAGGTTTATCGGAGGCGTCTGGAAAATTAAAATAAACAGGGGAGATTTCCACCCGGTCAGAACGAAGAGGAAGTCGTCCACAGAAGATCCGTAAAGTCTGCACCTGTGTTTATGCCAACTCAGCCATCTTCGAATTTTTGTCTCTCACTCCATCCATACGCACAATACGGGTAATAAGAGGAAAAGAAAAAAAGCAAATTGTATTTTTACTTGTCAGCGTCGTTGTCTTTCTCTGCTATACAACAGTAGAAAAACAAACAAAACCAGGAACGAGAGCAGTGTTCTTTGTTGATCTTTTCGTGAGGAATATGGAAAATTTGAAAAGAAAAAACAAAAAAAATGAATGCTTTATAATTTTTTCTAAGTATAATATAACAATAATACATAAATAATCTTTTTAATTTATCTAAATAAATTCACATTTTATATATAGCTTGATTATACTGTTATAGAATACTTTAATGACTGAGAGCCAGAGCCAGGAGACTTATTCAATTTTCCTGTCTGTAAAGGTCAAAGCGGCGTATGGTGTGTAGAAGTTATCGTCGTAAGACGTAGGCTTGGCTACCAGAGTTCAAACACTGACTGACGCTGTTTACATGTTTGCATATAACTAATACTCCAAAGAAAGGTAAATGGAATGGTTGACTGATCTCTTTAATACAAGTATGGCCACCTGTCTTGGTGAATGACAATTATATCCAAACCAAAACATTAGAGGGGTTATCTGAGCACGCTATAGGAGCAACCGACCCAAACCAAATCAAGCCACATCACTTGTTTTTATGGCTATTTATAAATCTAAGCCTAGTTTAGCACAAGGGCAGAAGCATAGAACACCAAAAAAACTGTATACTCATAAACTGGTCTGTTAACTCTCAAACTATGTGAGGTGCCTTTCGTACTAAATAATTTATTTGAAGTTTGATATTGAAATAATCGTTAGTGAGACGTTTATTCATTTTATGGGATGGCATCGGAACACCTTTTTTTTCTTAACAAAACTGGAAGTGTTCAACTCGACAGCCATCGCTCACTTGTGAAAAACAAATTTAAATCGTAACTGTCACGAAAGAAAATTCCAGAACAAACGAGAGAAAAAACACAAATGTTTATAAGATATTTTTCGAACAACCCTTATATTTTATTAAAAGGCGTAAGGAGAAAGCATAAAAATTTAAACGTAGAATTCACAGTAGTTTCAATATATATATATATATATATATATATATATATATATATATATATATATATATATATGTGTGTGTGTGTGTGAAGTATTTCATGAGAATCGATATAATTTCAAAATATCAATTCTCCTTTTCATGATGTCAAATTTTAACAACATATGCAGAAACAACCGTGAATTCTATTTAAACTTTTTTCTTCTTACGTCTTTCAGTAAAATATAATGTATATTCGAAATGACATTAATTTTTTGAAATAACTTATATATATATATATATATATATATATATATATATATATATATATATTCGTGCAGATTGGTTTACCGGCTTTAAAATAGCAACTTCGCAAAATCTAATAATGATGAGAAGGTTTGTTTTTGAGTAGCAAAAACAATGCCGTTTCAGTTGCTCTGAAGACGTGGGAAAGAGAAGATCATCTGTTTTTCATGTATAGGGTGTCACACAACGTTATGACATTTCGTATCCAGCTTGCTCACCCGATATCTTGAGTGGGGGCATCACCGTAGTGTAATGTTAAATGTGCCGGACTGTTAGATAGTTGTAAGCAAATTTAAAATCTAGTAACGATATTTCGCTCAATTTTGATTTAATATCCTTGTCAAAGCTATGAACTAACTATTCCCGAAGCTATGGGTTGAATAGAACCACACATGTCCTTCTAGAAGGATGGCTTTGGCAGTAAATCACCAGAAATTGATATGCCATTAAACAAAGAATCCGAATCCAAGATCATAGATGACTATCTAGCAAGACACGTAAACTCACGTTTTTAAACGAAAGTCAAAGACATTGTTGCAATACCAGAGGCTATGCTAAAGTGAGTCCAACAGAATTTCTGAGCGGGCTTTCTGGAATGTACGATTGAGTTCTTATCAACAACAAGCATTTGGACGATATTATCTTTAAAATGATATAATGACAACAACAAAAAAACAAACAAAAAAACAAAAATGGCATACATAGTTCTCTATCATCATCATTATCATTTGGTATAATGGTTATCGTCGTAGGAAATGTACACGGTGACACGAGTACAAATCCTGGACGTGACTGATTGCATTTTCACATAGCACTAATACCCTTGGGAAAGGTATGAATCCAATTATTCTCGCTCCAGCTATGCGTAAATAGTAGGGCAGACTAGGTTCTTCAGCCTTGGTGTGGCAATTTGTCTAGAAGAAGGAAAACTCTTAATTCAAACCAGTTAAACTCCGCTTAAAAATTGACCTTGTGTCATATCCTGGTAAATATGACTATTACCACTGGGTCATGTTAGAAGCACATATTCCTTGGAATCTCTCGCCATCAATCCCTATATGTCCTCGATCTTAGCAAGACCACAAGACTGCAAAAAGTGTCCGCACAGATTTGGGGTATGTAAGTTTTTACTGCTCAACAAACAGTGGTGTGTCGAAGTGTTCCAGCGAAGAACTTTGCTCATAAGTTTGTTAATACTACTACAGAAGGGCCCATTATGTTATGGTCACGTTACTTGGCTGTTTTGTGTGATGAGTGGTAAGTGGTCAAAAAGCTCCTGTTTTCTGGGATGCTTGCTCAAAGATGTTAAGCAACGGCAAGAATCATACCTATGTAGCTCTTATCTACCTTTTGTACAAGTTTTTCGTAAAATTCCTAGTAGTGCAAACATACAGTAGTACTGACATATGCTGTGTACAGAGATATTCTTTCTCATTTTGTTGCACCAAAGAGATCAGATTTCAATATAGTCGTTAAGTTCAGAATAGCAGTTAATAATTTACCTACGAGGATCATTTAATAAGTTTCCAGCCTTTTTTCGTATGGGCACTTTTATTGATAGTACACACATGAAACTCTAGTCTCCTATGCAAGATGGTCGAAAAGCAGTCTGAAGCATTCCATGCATTTCTGTGGCATCTTTTCTAAGTTTAAAACAATTTTATTGCATATCGTTCTTCTAAAGTGTCTTCACATCCAGATTGCATTTTTGAAATTCACCAGCTGTGACAATTAGGCTTTAGTAGGATGTATTCCAATTGCTACTATAGGTGTTCATTTAAACTTTAAATCATCAACATTGCTCAGTCATCTTAGAAGATGTATAGCAATAACATACTGAATTTTCAAGAGTTTACGCCAATTTTAAATGCCTGTTGAAAAAGTCTGGAAACTTATTGAAGGCACCACGTATGTATGTTGTCATCGCTTACAGTTGACGAGATATTGCTACTTAGATATATGAACTGGTCTACTAATTTTAGAAACTCCCCAAATCAGAGCGAAGTCCACACAATTTTGATTAAAACACAGACCCTCTGCTTTATCTGATTGGTTTCTTTAGTTTCTTTTGTTTAATGTCACATCAATCTTTGCAGGTAATTTAATGCCAAAGACATCCTTCTAGAAGAACTGTAGTGCTACTATTTAACCCATAGATAGGAAGATAAAGGGGTTCATACCACTTCGAAGTGTATTTGTCTGAAAGTGAACGTAATAGTACGACTGGAGTTCGAACTCGCTAGTATGATTCCGCATGAGGATGACCCCTGCTTTATCTGAGTTCACTGACCAATGCCGTTTGCTGTCTTTGAAGCATTGATTCTGCTTGAGCAAGAGCATTTCTAAGATGCCATAGATCAACGGTGCAGTTTGCATCAGAAATAGTTTCTGCGATTTATCGTCTGCTTCACACCTTTCTGTGTGGGAAACCATTAACTTTCATTTGCGGTAGTGACGATTTGGGGCATAATCTCGACACATTATGACTAGATATAGTAATAATAAAATCTGAAGATAAATTTTGCTTTTTTTATGTACGTTCCAATCCTAAGTGAACATTATGCCATACGATGTAATTATATATATATATATATATATATATATATATAGAGAGAGAGAGAAAGAAAGACAGAGACAGACAGACAGTGATGAACAAAAGTAATCAAATGTAAAAGAATATTTCTTTGTAGTTATATATTTTTTGTATTTTTTTTATTCTTGATTCTTCTTAACAAGTTTAGATTATGGGTTTATATTGTGGACCAGTAAAGGGTCTGGAAGAAAAACATTAACTCTGGTTTACATGGAACAAAGTATATTAACGAAAGAATAATGCAACATAGATAAAAAGGTGTTAAACGTCACTGACTGTCATAGTGCTAGGCTGGGGAGAACTCATACAGAGAGACGAATATTCTCCCGGTATTAATAGCAACAGGCAGAGTTCATTACAGTCCGCAGGTTGGGTACCATAACAATTTATTTAATATTTAAAAAATGTCTTAAATTATTCATTAGAGTTGGTTTCCAAAGAAGTTCGGTGAACATATACAAGTAACATAGCATATCCTTTTGTTGAATGAGTATTAATTTTTGTTTATCCAAATGTTCTAAACTGATCATTTCATGATTTCTTCTTTCGTAACAACCTACTAGGGAGGTGTCCACTTCGAAGTTGGTTGGTTGGTTGTTTTGTTTCACGGCATATCAACACTTTTCGGGTAATTTAACGCCGAGTTAAATTTTAAACAACTCTGTTTAGTATACGTATAGTTTTTGTTTGCAAACACTTTAATGTCAAAACAGTTCGATTAACTGTCAAAACAGATATATTCTCATTAGCAAAAGTTCACAGTTTAGTTTTAGTTGACACATAAATAGGACCCTATCAAGTGATACCACTCCGGGCCAGAGTGAACCTGGAAGCGATAGCAATGAAGAGGTAATCCACATTCTCCAAAGCTCCTGCATTACTGGAGTGTCACCATTGGATTGTTTAGTGTCATATCCAGGACACTTGTTAGGTGGGTCTTACCCCTATGCAGAGATGCAGTCTGTGTATTGTACAATCCCATCCAACTGAGCAATCCACATGGATGCTATTTGTTAGAGATAAGTGGGATACGTTTCAAATCAGCCATAACTGTTTTAGTCAAATATATAACTTAATCAATTATATGTATATATCCCATCCTATGATTTATTATCCTATTTCAAAGCCAGAGTTTGAGGATGATTTACTTGATGCTATAGTCTATTGTGATTCGTGGTCAGAGGCATATGGTAAACACACGCACACACATTCAATATATAACAAAATTAGAGCAAGATTATGGATCAGTGGCTGGGGCAAATTTATATCGAAGACGGCTAGTTACCAATGCAGCAAGTCTCCTTTCTTCACAACATTGATGTTGTTTAACAGAAGGACAACGGACGATAAAACTAGACTTCGTTATTGTTCAGTGTGATAGTATAAAACATGAGCACTTCTTGCTGGTTGAGGGTGTTATTTTTGTGTTATCGTCCAGATGTAAGCATGGGTTTCTTATAAACAAATATTTTACATGTCAAGAAAAAAAAAAATGGACGTCAAATCCTCTAAATGCTGAAGGTCACCGAGTTTGCTCCGCTGTTGTAATGATACTTCTTCACAGTCAACTTTAAAAAGCCAATAAGAACACTTTGAAAGTTAGGTGAAAAAATTACTCAGAGCATCTATAATAGTTACGTGACTTAAGTTTATTTTAAACTGAATACATATTTATTTATTTTGTGGAAGCTGTCGGAGTGTAATGGCAATCGTCGTATGAAATGGACACGTCAATTTGATTTCAAATCCTGGACGGGGTAGTATGCATTTTACATACAGCTAATTACTTACCTTGTGAAAGAGATGACTCAGACCATTCCCCCTCCATTCATGAATAAATTGTAGGGCAGACTAGGCAGTTTAATGTTGGGGTTCCATCCGGTCGAGTTGAAGAAAAATTGAATTAGAACCTGTTAAAGTCCTCTAAAAATAATTGATCTTGTGTTGAATTTGTTCATGGGGAGGGGTTGGGCGAATTCATTTATTTTGATGCCTTTTATGGTGAGTTCTAAATTTTATTAAATCTAGCACTTTCAGTTAGGCTTACGTAATATACTAGCTAAGCTGGCGACGGTGAACTTAGCATATTCGATGCAGTCGCAAGGTAATATCAACAAAGTGGTTTCACAGGAAAAAGAAAAAATAAAGATGATGACGAGAATATAATAATTGCCTATGGATGGAGACAGATATTTCTGTTCATAGATAAGATCAACAAATTACCGGGAAAAAACGGAAGTATATAAGTTCCGATAACCAGCCAAATACGTGAGGCGAAGAGGATGTTCATACATCCACATGCGACTTGAAAAAAAAATATAAGGTCTGTAATTTTGGACTTAAGGCAGAGATCCGCTGGTCGCTCAAGCAAAGGCGAGAGGTCTACTGATCTCTCAAGCAAAGGGAGAGACCTACGGGTCACCCAAACAAACATGCCATGAGGGTTCTCCGGCCGTCGCTCTAATATACAAAAAGGGTCCCCGCTACAGAAAAAAGATATATGCGAACTCTCTCTGACTGTATTCCTACTTTACCTTCGTCACCGTCGAATAATAAAAATATAGATTATATGTTTATATATCTACGATTTTTTCGTTGTTTGTCCAGTGGTGCAATATGCGACACTTAGAGATTGCATTCTCTAATGAGGGTTAAAATTCCAACAAGAAAGATGCCCTCGTTATGAAAGTAATCTTTTTCTAGTGCTTCTGTTATTCTGAGAAGTGTGGAATTAACCCTTTGTTGCCCTTATTCCCCGGTATACTCTCACTCAGATGAGGAATACCAGATATACTCTCATCTCTGAGTCATATACATGTTCTTGTAATTTATTAATATGCTTTTCGATTGGGTGAAACCATATAAAGTTGCGTGAATTATTCTAATCAGAACAGTTACCCTAAGCTGCAATTGTTTACTAATGCTTATTGCAGTGGCTTAAAATCATATAGTCTCTTGCAAAAAAAATCTCCATGTCGGCATTGTATAACCCAACAAAGGTTGAAATGTCATAAAAGTAACCAACTTCATTTTTTATTCAATTAATCTATATATTGATATGCACACACTTGCCCAGTTGGCTTGGACTGTAGACTGCACCGACTGCATCGCTGCTGAGGGCTAAGACCCCTTCTCTAGCGAGTACCCTGAATATGACACTAAACAATTTGATGGTGATCTCCAAGAAATGTTGGAGGAGACCCCCTTCAGTCCCATTGCTCCCAGGTCCACTATGGCCCGGAATGGTAGCACCTGATCAGGTCCTATCTATGGGTCAAATAAAATTAAACTGTGTACTTATTCTAAACGAAGTTGCTTGAAAGAGAACTGTTTTGACATTTAAACTAAACAAAATTTATTTAAACTGCGTACTTAAGCTAAACTGAATTTCATAGAATAAAACTGCTTTTGTATGCTAAAGTGAATTGTTTGAAAATAACTGTTTTTGACAATGAAACTGTACTTACGCTAAACTTAATTGTTGGAAATAAAACAAGTTTGGTATTTAACTGTGAGTAAAAAAAAAAAAATACATTCCTCTATTAAACTGAATTGTTTGAAATAAAACTGTTTGACTAAAGGGAATAACCTGAAACAAATGTTTTTGACAATTAAACTTTGTACTTATGCTAAACTTAATTGTTTGAAATAGAACAGTTTATCTGTATAAAAATGGGTTTGGCATTAAATAACCAACAAAAGCTGATATGCCATAAACCCAAACACTCACACTCACACACACTACTATTTAAGTATTTTTAAAACTATTCTATTATTCTGCTTGTGTGAAAATAAAGGAGATATTATAATTTGCAAATAAAAAAAAAATAAACAAACTAGTATCCGGGGAAACTTCTGCACACGCAAAAAAAGAAAAGACTAAAAGCCAATGTATTTGAAAATAATCAACCGATAACGTTGTATTTATCAACATAAGTTTATATCCGAAACTTTTTTCTTCCTATCCGTTTATAATCAATAAAATATAGCTTGGTCAAACCCTCAAATATCCTGATGATGCATTTTAGGTAATTACATATATATGTGTGTGTGTGTGTGTGTGTGTGTGTGTGTATATATATATATATGCTGTTGAAATTTTATCCAGGGAAACGCTGAGAATAAATAAATATGTTAACTAGCTCTCTTTGCTTGATACATTAAGAAATATTATAAGATTATGAAGCACTTCACGCTCTTTGCTTGATACATTAAGAAATATTATAAGATTATGAAGCACTTCACGTAGACTACAGCAAGTTTGATCCTCTGTCGGAGCCTCCTAATATTCTCATGTAAAAAAAGTCGTGCTACACTTAATTAGTTATTAATAATAAGAAGTTAGTAAAAATTGGCTTAGTAAATTTAACGTAAATGTGTTACGTTAACATCGTGCGACGGTGCAAAACAATAATTGGCTCGTAGATCTTCTTGTGATGAGCTCTTGTGGTGAAATGGGACTAGGAGGCAAAAACTTACTTGATTCGAAGAGACCACGATGTCATACCTGCCCGGTTGGAGCCGCCATTTGTAATTTAGTGAACGTGCATGTGTGGTTCTAATTCTATGTAGACTATCACTAACTTTCTTACGTGATCGTAAAGACGGAAGAAAGTATTCACTGCACTGACGAGCAACAGTGTGATCTCAAGTTTTTTACTCATTCAGTTAACTGGATTTTTTGTGGGCTTTTGCTACACGTTCATACTGGTTATTTACCATTGTTCTTCGTGAACTCTGATTAGGTCTGAAGATATCTCCACTAAAACTTTAATTTTAATATCATCAATAACATCAGCAACAGTATTACAGCTACTACAACAACAACTAATAATAATGATAATAATTATCTTGGACTTCGAGATAGAAACGAATCACTGAATCAGAGCCAGACAACCAGACTCAATAAAATCTATTGGGAAGAAAATTACATATAATCGCTTGAATTTTAAAGTACCGACTGACAATTGAGAGGAAGGAAAATAAAACAAAAAATGTAGACAAATATTTGGATCTTGAATGAAAGTTAGAAAATGTAGGGCAATATGAATATCACGGTTTTATTATTTGTTGTTGGTGTGTTTTAAACGGTTCTTCAAACCCTGAGAGAAATAGAGATCTGCAGATAAATCGAGACTATTCTGACCACAACATTGCTAAGATCCGCGATAATACTTAAAAAATAGTCGCTTGGGTCTTAAGGAGACTTACTTTAACATTGGCTTCTCTAAAATACCTCGAATTAAAACTTGTTTGAAAACTAGTATTGAGGAAATGTACCTACGTTTGTACATATTGAAGACGTCAAATTTGGACCCAAAATGCTTCTGGTTAAATATTATGTTCGGCTGAAATTAGCATAACGTAAATGATACGCCCTCCCCCCCAAAAAAAATTATGATTCAAAATTAATTCTAAGTAAATATCGGCAGACCACAAATCAAGGCCCGAATTATGTTTCTACATGACTTTCAAAAATTCTAAATACAGGAGTTATAACCCCTATATATATATATATATATATATATATATATACAAGCATACACATTCATATACACTTATGAACACAAACACATATATAATCTTACAGATGTAATCACAAACATATATTCGTACATACATAAACATTATATATATATATATATATATATATATATATATATATATATATATATAGAGAGAGAGAGAGAGAGAGAGAGAGTGTGTGTGTGTGTATTTTTAACATTGATACAGGGTGCAAATGTAGTACATTGATATTAATCAGAGGGTCAAGGAGCAGCATTTTGATTCTAGAGAGAACGCACAGATAGTGTGAACATCGGCAGAAATTCAGATCCATACGTAATCCCGTTATTTTTACAGGTACTGCTATTACAAGATTTTATTACAACTACAATTAATTGTCATACTGCTACTAGGCTTATTACTACTTTCACTACAAGTTCCACTACAACAAATCTTGATGAATACTTGAGTGTAACCTTTATGGTCACAAAAAAATCACTTATTATACAATAAAAATCTTGTGAATGGCATTAACATTAATTGCACTTTTGCTTATTTTATTAGCCGAAAATTTCATCTTTTATTTATTCATTTAGTAAACATTTCTATATTCCTTTTGTTTTTTTAACTGTGAGAAGTTGTTTTAGCATGATTTTTTTTTCATTCTCGTATCCAGTTATATTTTTCACCTAATCACGTTTATCTATTTACTATTTTGTTTCAGATGCGGTCACTGTCTGTGTACGTGTGCGCGTGCGCAGGAATAGTTATCTCCTATTTGATTGGAATGAGTCTTTCTCTCTCTCTCTTTTTTTTTTTTTTCCATATACTTTATTTTTTCATCAGTTTGTGTGGGACATTTTTTTTTTACTTTATTATTAATGTATATATATATTTTTAAATTTTTATACATAGCCCATTGCCTGATTCGACTGAGACGAAGTGAAGGGAGAAGGAAAATGTAACTCGTACGGCTGTTATTGGTACGGGGATTTGTAAGCTCTCAGCAATTTTTCTCTTTATTTTTCTGTCTTTCCTTTTTTTCTTCTCTTTTTTTCCTATTTATATTGATTGTCATTAACACAATAGGGAAATGGGAATCGGCAGAAGTTAAGAAAAAAAAAATCTGTCTAAAATTAATAAAAAAAAAAAAAATCACGAAAAATTTGGACATAGGTTTTTTGCTCTTTATTCTTTTGTTTTCGTAGTTGTACTATTGGGGTATAAACAGAATCGTAATTGCAATAGCAGTTCGTCTACGCACTTAAGCCCAAAGCTATATAAAACATAAAATGTTCTCGAAAGATTGTCAAGCTTTATTATTATCTCTGGGATGAAGCGTTTTATATAAGTACACAGAAACTGTTCTTTTAGACAATTCAAACATTGTGGTAAACGTAACGTTGCAATCAACAATGCAAAAGTATATTTATTCTTGCTGTTGTTGTTGTTGTTAATAGTGATTGTAGTAGAACTAGCAGTAGTTGTAATAGTAGTATTACTAGTTTTTTTTTTTTTTTTTTTTACTGTATCTCGTTAAAACATATAGTGAAATTCAAAAAAGTTGTTTAAGTAGATTTAAGTTGGAGTAATTGAAAATTGCATTAATATTATCAAATTACAAAGAAAAATCTAATAAAACACAATATCAACGCACGCAAACATTCAGAGCAAAAAAAATCTATTTTGTACCAACGTATTTTATCCCATATTCCCTAAAAAAGAACGAGAACTTTTCTATATACATATAGTAAAGGCAACAAAGTAAATACTAAATAGATGAATATTTTTAAAATGATCACACACACACACATATATATATATATATATATATATATATATATAAACATTTATGTATTCATATGTTTACTTGTAAACGTGTATATATATATATATATATATATATATATATATATATATATACACACCCATATATATAAGTAAAGTAAAGTTGCAACCGTAGTCGAGGGCGACCAGAAGGCTCCCTTTTCAATTGCTACTACACCGAGTTGTATGGGAGGGCGCTACTCCTTTTCCTGGATTGCTCCACTTGAACCTTGATACGTACTTTATATTACTGAGTGTAAAACAAAGAGGTAGCAAGTACCATTTTTAAAGTTTTATATATATATATATATATATATATATATATATATTCGACACAGAATTGGCCATTAAGCAGTGAGTGATCCAGAGTATAGTAACTTGTTTTTTTGTTTAATATCCAGACTCCTTCTCGAGAAGAGGGATAAAAAGTCTTTACAAGCAAAACGCCAAGTGCATTCCATTGAGGGATGTATTGGCGGAATTTCACGCATGGTTTTATTGGTTTTGATCAGTTCATCCTTTGTCATGTCAAGAACTTTTCGTCTTATGAGATAATACAAAAATATTAATCCATGTAAAATAGTTTCATTAATGTAAATGATGTAATTAATTAATTACAATAAGATATGTAATTTTCAATGATATAAAACTAATAAAAATAAAGAAATAAAAAAAATCGAGATATTTTTGGTTGTATTATTTAAAATGTCATTTGAAAAAATTGAAATTTTGAAAGTAATCAGTCTCTAAAGTTCAAAATGAAAAAAAAAATATATATATACACAGTATTTCAGTAGCATGGTTTAATCAAAAATTGTCTTCTCTTGAGATTTAAAAAAAAAAAAAATCAATTACAACAAATGCAATGTTTATTAAAAAGAGATGGGCACATTTCGTAAATGAGTATTTGACAAGCTAATATTGTTGACTTTGGTGTTATTAATTCTCAGTATACCCTCAGAATTGTACTTTGTTTCCTAGTGGACTAAACTAATATCTAGAACATTAGAAAAGATATGATTTGCTTTATATATATATATATATATATATATATATATATATATATATATATATATGACGAATACATATACATACATACATACATGGATATATAAATAAATAATATCCACTGGTATTTTATCAAAAATATATAATTAATATCACTATTATTATAGGTACCGATTATTATCATTTATATTACATTTACATGGAATTGTTACATAGCAAGAAAGGCACATTGCAGCTGAAGTTTTATTAAAGCAATACATTGAAAAAGCTCAAAATTAGAGAACGAATTAAATTCCAGTTCAATTTTAAACAATGTTTAACTGTTGTTGGGTGTAGTGTGCATTTATTGCGAAAATCATTTTCTATCTACCGATTTTTTTTTTTTTATATAAGAAAAATGAAATAATTTTTAGATTTATCCACCTCTTCCCAAATGGAAGCATCAGAATAATCGCCTTTACATCGGAAACCCAATTGGTTAAAGTTTCGGCTTGGGATATATAAAGGTTCCCATCTTAGAATAAAGTAACAAATGAGTTCGATCCTCATTCGCTTCCACCCTGTTACGAAATCCTCCCAACAACAGACAATTAAGTTGAGATATATCAAATTATTTTAAATGAAATGTTTCTGTTACTAAAACTTTTCGATTTGTGAAACTTAGTAATAGCAAAGTACAGGCAAATACTTTCTTAAATCCCAAAGAAAAAAGGGAAAAATAAAAGGAGAAAAAAAAAAGTAATAACACATCCGAATTGGCTTAAACATAACAACAGCATTTGGCGTTGGATAACTGTTGCGATGATTTTCCAAAAATGTATAGCAGTGCAATAGGTAGCCTGAATAACATCATACTTTTAGTGGCAGTACGAATAGTGAAGAGGATAAATTCGAGTAGCATTCGTGGTTTGATGCATTGGGTTTAATAGTTGTACTACGCGTTGTAGAAACAGAGCAAAGTGCATTGTTGTGGAAACGTTATATTTATAAAGTCTTTATTGTGTAGTAACAAAAAAAAAAAATGTGCATGAAGAGATTAAAAGGATAAGGAGATATTAAGAAAACAAATATCATAGAGTTATAAAGTAAAAGAGAAAAAGGAAAGGTGGAGATGTTTACTTTTAAAAAAGTTCATAATGAGCGATCTATAAATCTCAAAGGATTAAAATTTTTTAAAAAGACGCTGATTATATTGATGGAGTAATCACACACACACACACACACACACACATATATATATATATATATATATATATGTGTGTGTGTGTGTGTGTTTAGTTGGTTAAATCGCGTAGATTAAAGGAATAATGATGATATTAAGCGATTGAAGGAGAGATATAGAATAGTTTTATAGGAATGGAAAAAAAACAAAAGCACTTGGAATGAAGGAAAAGGGAAACGTGAGAAAGAAAGGAAGGAAGAGCAGAGTAAGGCATTAACGTAAAATATGTGTGTGTGTGTGAGAGAGAGAGAGAGAGAAACATGACAAAACGAAATATGTGAGTGAGAAAGTCCCAAAAGAAACAATACATTTATTAAAAAGATGAAGGAAAAACATAAAAACAACGTAAAGAAAAGATGAGGAAATAAATTTAGAAAAAAACAAAAGCAAACCCAGATTTGAATAATTTAAAAGAAAATAAAGAAAAAGATGCAGAATGGACCAACGAAGAAAATAAAACAAATACACGATATTAATGAAATACAATGTTTAAACGGAAGATTCTAAAATTAGACGAAGAAATAATGAATGAAATAAATACGAGTAATGAAGAAATATATTTTAACACATTAAAGCTGTTGAGGCAAGAATGAAAACTTTTTTGAGGAAATTATTTTAGGAAAAGTTATCTCTATAAAATCAAAACGCTAAGGAAAAAAAAACGGCCAAATTATTAAAAACAAAACAATGGAAATGTACCTTGACTATTATTATTTAAAATCTTTTTAATTGTTCTATATATGACTCTAGTAACCACGTGTGTGTGTGTGTTTGTGTGTGTGGTCTAAATTTTTCTTTTTTCAAGAGTGGTTGTCTTAATATGCCCATAAATAGCAATAACTGAATACATTTCTGTGTAAACAATGAGCTCTTGGACATGAAAAAATATTACCTACAAACTATTCATTAATAAACCATTATATATATATATATATATATATATATATATATATATATATATATATATATATATATATATGGAAAAATAATGAAAAAGAAACCGACAGTGTAGTGAAAAAATATTTTCGGTATTTTATTCAACAAGCATCGGTATTCATTTTAAATTTGATGTCACCTTTTAAAGTCCTGATGATGGCATATTTGAACCGAAACTTTCTAGCGTCGACTTTCTAGCTTAATAAATCAATCACTTCAGGACTACTCTGTCAATGTTTCTGCACACACACACACACACACACATATATATACATATATATATATATATATATATATATATATATATATATATATATATATAGACAAGAGTTCATCTACCTCGGAAGCAGCATCCCATCAACCGAAAATGAGCACGCAGCAAACACAGGCATGGGCAGCTAACGAGAGTCTTTCGATCATATGGAAGTAAAAGCTGTCCGATAAAATAAAACGGATTTTTTTTTTCTGAGAAACAGTCGTGCCAATACTGCTATATGGATGTACCACAGGGACGCTGACTCAGCGTATGAAGAAAAAGCTTGACGGCTATTACACAAGAATATTAAGAGCTGTATTGAACAAGTCCTGAAGGCAACATCCGACAAAACAGTACCGACCTCCTATATCGAAAACCATCCAAATTAGACCAACCAGAAATGCGGGAAACTGCTGGAGAAGAAAGGAAAAAAAACTTATAAGCGATTTACTCTAGTGAACCCCTTCACACAGACAAGCAAAGATTGGACGACCCGCTAGAACATCATTATCATCTTGTCATGTCACCAGCACGGATATCCCTGACCCTTTCTCGCCACTCCTCCCTATCATTTTCATCGCTTCTGGCAGGTCCTCGGGGCTACATCCCGTATCCTCACAGAGCTGCCGTATGTAGGTTCGAGTTGGTCGCCCTGCTTTTGCTCGTTCATGTGAGGGGGTCCATAGGAGAACATCACTTATGAGCTCGTCCCTGCTCCTCCAGCAGTGTCCTGCACGTCTGGTTCTTTTAATAGTTTTCGTGATACAAGATGTAGTCTGGAATATATGCCGGGAGCGATGATAAATATAGACAAGTGGTGAGAAAAGGTCAGTGAAATCCGTAGGAGCGGCATGAAATGATTATATATATAAGTAAGTAAGTAAAGTTGGCGACCGAAGTCGAGGGTGACCAAAAGGCTCCCTTTTCAACTGCTACTACACCGAGGTGTGAGGGAGGTTGCTACTCCTTTCCGTGGATTGTTTCACTTTACTCTTGATACATATCTTATATTGCTGAGTGTTAAGCAAGGAGGTTTAAAGTACCATTTTTGATGTCTTTGCTATGACTCGACCTGGAATTGAACCCAGGTCTCCCAGACCAATGTCGAACCGTCTACCCACTAGGCCAATGAACTGGTTTGGCATTAAATAACCTACAAAGATGAATGTACCATAAAATGCAACAAACCAACCTAAAAAACCCTGGTTTGGTTGTTTTGGTTTCTTTGTTTAATGCCATATCAACTCTTTTTAGGTTATTTAATGCCAAAGCCATTCTCCAAGAAGAACAGTAGTGGTACTATTTAACTCGTAGCTGGAAGGATAAGGGGGTTCATACCTTTCCCAGGGGTATTTGCCCGAAAGTGAATGTAATAGCGCGACTGGAGTACGAACTCGCGTACTACGATTCCGCAGTCCATCGCTTTAACCATTACACCACGAGGACACCCTTAAAAAAACTGTGTAGCTTAGTTTATTTGGCGATACATTTATTTGTTATATTTGTTAAGATATATAACACTGCGTCTCCCGATGAAATATTCTGATTTTTAACTATCTAAAGCAAAGGATGAGATACATATTTCTTGTTGAATATATATATTATTTGTCGATATTTCTGAGATGTCGCTTTATATGCTTTAGTGTTTAGTGGATTCGGACTATTGTCTTCAGATTGATTACTAACACAAGGATTCGGCAGATGCATCCTTCGGCTTTCTTCAGTTGTTCGAACCGAACCCTTCATTTAATCCACGGGTGTATATTTGCCAAATTCCGTTAAACATAACCGGGTACAAGTGTGAAGCTATAGAAAAAACACATGGTGCTTAGAAGAAAAAACACATATAGGCATATCGTTAAAGTGCTTCTTAGTGGAACCATCTGGAGTTTGGGGATTCAATCCTGTCTGCTGTTAAAATAACAAGGAATAAATGCATTGTAAATATAACAATAAAAATGAAGACAATTGTCTGGAAACTCTAAATGACTATATATATATATATATATATATATAAAATGAAATGATTAAAATGATTAAAGTGCTTGAAAAATAACCGACGCTGCTATGACTTGTACAAATCTTCCAAACACAAGTTGTATCTATAATACGATACTTCCATGCACCACCTGGGTACTAATAAAACTCATTGGGAACACGCTAGATGGGAACTACACAAGAATCTGCTCTCTTGAACAAATCTTGAAGCAACACACTATAAAAGAGAAGATGCACGGTCACCTGTCTCCCATTTGATAAACAACCCAAGTTAGACGAACAATATATGCTGGCCACTGTTAAAGCAGCCAGGACGAACCCATAAGCCACGTTCTATTAAAGATTCCTGCACATGGACGTACCAGTGTACGCTGTCCAGCAATGATTTGCGTATATCAGATCGATGAGAACACGGGATTCAACTTAGAGGACCTATCAGGAACGAAAGATTATAGGTATATGTTGAGAGAGAGAGAGAGTGTGTGTGTTTCTGAGAACCATGTGCTGTCAGCGCGACAGGATGATGATGAAAATCCGTTACCTAAAGTTCCATGTTGATCGGACAATTATCAGGCAAAAATAGAACAAGTTCCTTCGATGTGAGGAATTTGTCACGTGACAGGCACATGGAAAAATAATCTAAAAATTTGAAAAATCTGAAGTCTAAATCGAGGTAAAATGCATTTTGAAATCAATCAGTTGAAGACATCGATTTAGATGACTACACTCGGGAAATTATTCACTTTATTTTCAGCATTGTTTTTCAGCATATTCCATAATACATATTGCTATAAGTTTTATACACTTGAACTTTTAAAAAAAAATCCCATTTATTATGGATGACTTAGGGTTTCATCTTTTATCAACTAAAAATGATCAGATGTGGTACAGTTGGTGTATTTTCTGTTTGTAAGATTAATGTTAGTTTTATACATTAATTTTTCTAATTAAGTTCAGTTCATGGAAATTCAAATTCCCAAATTAATTCTACTATTAGTACATAATTAGAATATTTTACCCCTCTCAATCTCTGTCTGCATTTCTCTTTCTCTCTCTTTTATATATATATATATATATATATATATATATATATATATATATATCATAGTCTGCCGTACTTCTGAATAAAGATTGCCCAATATCAGTAATAGAGCATATGTAGAATTCAGAGCAGCGAAAGCACAAAGCTAATGACACTTGGTGATTCAGTTTCTCGCCTTCAATCAATAAAGTCTGTTGATCGTATAGGTGTGAAAGTAACAGTCACCAAGCAATAATGGCACTATTTCTACGTTTTATATATATATATATATATATATATATATATATATATATATATATATATATATATATATATATCAGAAGACATGAATATTTCTGCCATGTTAGTGTCTGCTTTTATCATTCTCAACTCTTTCTGAAATTGTCTCTCAACAGTGATAAATAATGAGTTGTCAATAAAGAATGTCGCATTACTCTTTATTCCCATTGTGATCGGTTCAAGAAAATATTTATTAGACATCGAATCCGTAAAAGTTATATATGAATTGATATGTTATCTTCGTAACTCCAAAAATCAGTCACTAAACCATATTATCTTCAGTATATATTGATTCCTACGCCGACATGTTCGCCTGTTCGTCTGTACTTGAAATTAAGAAATGTTTTAAGCATCTTTTGGAAACCATTGTTTGGAAGCTTACTGTAAATCTTGGAAACTGTGTGCAGGTGGTAAAAATTGATCAATTACAAAAACAATAATCTATCATGGTTGTAACGTTGAGAATTGAACACTATGTTGAAACGAGCAATTTAGAAACAGGACAAGAAACGCAGGCCCTGGTAATTTTCAGTTTGAAAATGTTTCTAACTTCTGCTGTTGGGTCTGTATAGAGTCGGATTGCTTGCCATAAGGGATATGACAACAAACAATTGCTGACTGATTTTATAGAGACCCTTTCGAAGTAATTCATGTCAATTCTGTGACAAATTATGTGGCTCTACGGCAACTACGAAGTGGCCATACGAGATTTCTTGTTTATGACAATGCTGGAGAGTTATTTTGCAAGTCACAAATGCAGCGCTGTTTGCAAATCGGAATTTGGCAATAGGGGCAATGTGCGTTCCCACGGGTGCTTTTGGCGAGAAGGAAGATGGTCTTCACCTGTAAAGAAGTAGCAGTTATACTCACTCACACGTATATATAATCATGTCTGAGTATCTTTTCAGAATGCCCATTGTTCAGTAAAATTTATGGTTCAAGCTCACGTTTTCCAAAACGTAATGTTGATAAAATAACATATAATGGAAAACATTACAAATTATAGCAGTATAAATAAAAAAAAAAATTTATATTTCAGAATAACATATGTGACTGAAAGTTTTAAGCGCAGATTAATGCGCTTCTTTCTACACGCTGAAGATTGTGTTTTATCTTAGCAAGAAATTGGAAAGAAGTACCCGTGTAAACATATGTCCATCAATAATGGGGTGTCATGCATTTTAAGACAGGAACATGGACATATCAAAAACGTCTGTTTTCTTAGCCGACTTCCTGTAGTCATTCTAATTAAACAATGATAGGTTATTATTTAATTAAAAAAATGTTTAAGATATTTCTTCTAAATTCCCAAAATTATTTAATTTGTAACCGGGCCATTGGCTTAATGAATAAAGTGTTCACAAATGGTCAGGGAGACCGGGGTTCAATTCCAGGTCGAGTTATACCAAAGACTCAAAGATGGTACTTGATGCTGCCTTGCTTAACACTTAGCATTATCATATGGATTAAGGGTAAAGTGGGTCAATCCAGGGAAAGAAGTAGTTCCCTCCCCTACACCTCGGTGTCGTAGCTATAGAAAAGGGAGTCTTTGGGTCACCCTCGACTAAGGTCGCCAACTTTACTTTTTTTTTATTTATTTAACTTGTAATAATCTTTCTTGTAATTCAAAGAATATTTCATTTACTTCGATCCACGCTTGAAACATCATGCATGTCTAGCCACACTGAAGAGTTGTGATACAATAAAGCAGTCTGTCTGAGGATGACAATGTATGCTCTCCCCTCCAGGTATTTGAGCAATCTGGCGAAGTAATTAAATGATAGTTGTTTTGCAAAAAACTCCATGAAACCCAGGAGTAGCAGTCGAAATTCCATGAATTAAATATATATATCTAATACATATTAATTTATTTATTTATTATTAATATTATCATTATTGTTATATAATAGCTCTATCCAAGATACTGAGCACTCTCCATATTATATTGCACTTGGTTCGAAACAAATCCACGAAGTGATTTGGTGACCATCAACACTGTTACAATATATATATGACAAAAATCAAAAAAAGAAACAAGAAATTATTTAACTCGTGATTAATGCAGAAGACTTGATGGTGGAGGAAAATGTTAGGGATTTAGGCATTAACATATCATCAGATTTTTACAATGAATAAATTTCAGATTACAAACAATAAACAAAAATAAAATTATATCCTACATACTTTGAATTAGTACAACCACAATGGAAATAGATTTTTAAACTTTTGAAAAAATTGAAGATTACATAGAAAATCCAAAATCTACAAAGTAACTACGTGCCTGTAGTTTTACACACACACACACACACACACACACACACACACACACACACGCACTCGTCACTGAAGACATTAGTCTCGAAGACTGAGTAGCAATTTTTGAAAAGTTTTTTTATCTGAAGTTTAGAGAATATTTTGAACAGCAATTATTGGTGAAACAGAGGATTGCGAAGGGTCAGTAGTTTTCATGCTTATCTGATTTTTCCTACATTGTGTATTTTGATTATAGAACTGATTATATGGTGGTGGGAGGTGTGCTAGGAGCTTTTACAACATTACGCTCCCAGTCGGTAGAGTGTTTGCCAATGGTCCAATAGACCTGGGTTCAATCCCAGGTCGTGTCATACCAAAGATTTTAAAGATGGTACTTGATACCTCCTTGCTTAACACTCGGCAATATAAGTGGAGCAATTCATGGAACGGAGTAGTGCCCTCCCCTAAAACTTGGTGTAGTAGGTATTGAAAAGGGAGCATTCTGGTCGCCCTCGACTAAGGTCACTAACTTTATATATATATATATATATATATATATATATATATATATATATATATATATATATATATATATATAGGCAGAGATAGAGGAGAGAGACAATTTATTTTTCAAATCATAAAACACAACAATTCCAGCAATATTTCTAACTCCATGATGTTCATAGGGCCGGGCAATCAGAAGGTGGCAGTGATATCGTGTTAAATTTAAAAGTAGCATACAATAGTGATTTAAGGTTTCTTGTTTATAAACACTTTATCTTTGAGATCTATTGAACACTTTCCGCAAATCAGTTAATTGAAATGCACATTTCTATTACCCGACGGTAACTTTAGTATGATATATATATATATATATATATATATATATATATATATATATATATTGCACGGAGTGTTTGACGCATTTTATAGTCATGGTAATTCAATGTATTACACATTCTCAATACTTTGCCAACATTTTAATAATTCTCCTTCTTTCATTCGATTCTTCAAAGATTTAATATCATTAAAGGTTACTTGTGCTTTCGTGTTTTTTTGTTTTTTTTTTTTATTCAAGCAATATATTTATCAAAGGACAAGGCTCCCATTGTCTTGCATGCAATTTTATGATTTATATGATTAAGATCGAGGCTTTAACACACCCATAGCAAAGTACTGTTTCTTTTCGACTTTTTTCAAAAATTTTATTGTCCGTCATAAAGCTCTATCATCTTGAAAAGGTGTGATATTTTCAAAAATCGTGTTTTATAATGGAAAGGCAATAATCAATTTTTGGGAAAGTATACTATTGTATTTGGATCAGTTGTGACTCTTTTTTAATGCAAATTAGCATCGAATTCCGTATTGTGTAAATGTACATTCTTCTTCCTCCATATATGACCGCTGTTCGGAAATAATCTATATTCAATAGTTCATTTTTATTTTCCGAATGTAGATTTTTTTGATATTGAAAGCTGAATTTGATCGTATTATTGCTGATAAAAATGATTATTTTTCGGTAAAATACTAAAAAGACTTATCTCAAGGTTTGTTTTTTTGCTTATTGATATAGGCTTCGATCTTGTCACTTCTCTTTCCTCTGTAAGACATTGTACAATATTCAGACACGTTATTATACTTAAAGTTTTCTTTTCTTAGATCAAAAAGACTTTTTGATATTTGCATACTGCGTTCTTCTTTTGTGATATTTCAGAGACGTCTAGTGTTTTTTTAACAGAACAACATTTGTTCTCTGAGAATCATTTTTTTTTTTATTTATTGCGAACTTTTTGTCCTCATCTTGGTAGTTTTTGTGTTGTTTCTTCTTTCACTACGTTTCGGCTAAATTTCACCTCTGGCCTTCTTCAGGTGATTTACCGCGACCTCGGATAGGAATGCTGAGTCTTGTAACCGTATCCCCTGTAATTACTGCCTTCCATTGTTGTTGTCTATCACACCACGTTTTTGACCAAGTAAACATCTGGGCGGCTTGGGTAGGATTTGAAACCGCTATCTTCTGACAATGCTCACCTGGTTGAAAGAAGAAACAACACAAAAACTACCAAGATGAGGACAAAAAGTCTGCAATAAATAAAAAAAATCAATTCTCAGATTAAGAAGCTTCATCTCGAAATTATTCCAATTAAAGACAATTACCGTCGTTCTCATGATCTCCGATGATAGTTTATTATTTGGGGTGGAACCATCTTAAATTTCCTCTTTAATTATTCAAAGTAATCTTTATATCTGGTGAATATATATATATATATATATATATATATATATATATATATAAAGCAGAAAAAAACAGAATAATCCAAATAGGTGAATTTATTGTGATGTAAAGTCGACGTTAAACGTTTCGGTTTCAATAACCATCATCTGAACTTCGATATCAGGAAAATTGATCACTCAGCGATGATGCTCGTCGAAATAACAGGAGCCAATAAAATGTACACAACGAAAACATACAAACGTGCACATAGTGTTACTAATTCAAAAGTATTAATGACGTGTTTGGCACGGGGAAAGATATTTGAAAATGTTGGAATCTTTCAAGAGACGAGAAAAATCATCCCGTCTTTTAAAGAAATATGCAAAGATCAGTAAGATTCCATGTATACATATCGTTTTGAAGTCTTCTACGTTAGATGTCGTGTAAGAATGTATTTGGTATTTCATTTTTTCCGAAAATATTATCACTTATTTGTATTATTCTGTTTTTCTGCTTCCTTCATCCAGTCGGATTTCGATCCATATTTACTTTCATATATATATATATATATATATTTCACTTTATTGTTTAAAAAAACAGGGGATATAATTAGTGCAGATGACTTTACTCGAGAATACACGCATTCGCATATATATATACACGCCTTAGCTATATGTATATTATTGCTGCCCAGTTATAAAGATTGGTTGACTTATTTCCGAGCATTGTAAGTAAAACTGAACTCTGTTTTATCTGCATTCCTGTAGAGATCAATTCCTCCTACTGCTTGCTCTTGGCGATTCAGCAGAGCTTTGCCTCGCAAAGTTGTATTTGGGATAAACCCTATATCTTCCGCGTATCCTTCCTCTGTCATTGTTTCCCGGGTATATCGTCTTATCTTTTTTTTCTGTGAAATCATAACAACTATAAGAACAAGATTAGAAAAAAAAGTGTATACACTGATGTGACAGAATGTCCATAGAAATGAAAACGTTGCGGCATTGAGGAGTAAACGAATGGTTTTCAATGATAGGTTGTACAGATGGTGATACGAAGAGGTTATCACTTATTTTCCCCGTCAGGAAAGAAAAGAAATACGTGTGGTAAGAAAAATAATGCGATTCTCGTTTACTTTGGACGTTACAAGTTGTTAAAATTGGTGTGAAGGATATTAAAACACGGGTAGTCGTTTTCTTCGTCAATAAAAAAGAAAGTATTCGTTCGTTTCTAATCTATCATCGGCATAATGATTGAAAGATTGCATTTTCAGTTGATTCTGTAAAAAATATATATATAGCTTTAAGAAAAAACCAAAGACCGGCTAATTTAGGATTATAAATTTATTTCCATCCTGTTTTTCAGTTTCTGGTGTAAACCAAAAACACGAAGAAAAATATAACAGGACTTGTTCAGATCCAATGGATAAATAAAACAGAATAGACACGTGTAGGGGAGGGGGAAGAGATTAACGAGTTACCTCCTCGTTTTATTGAATTTCCGTTTCTTGTCCTGAAGGAATTACTCCCAACTCTGGTTTAACTGGACCGAATAATACTATATATATATATATATATATATATATATATATATATATTATCATCCAGAGACAGACTGTTTAGTTGTATTAAAACTCTTCAGTGAGACTAGACACGTAGAACGCTAGAAGTTGGAATCGAAAACTACCTAACTATACGTTAGACTTAGTATCATGCCCCTCAGCCAACAATTGAACCACGCCAGCACGGGAATTATTAGGCATTATGAAGCAGCTTTCGTCTGTTTCTTGACTATATCCTTATATGCACTATGTAAGGATATAGTGAAGTACTCTTGTAAACAGCAGTATCGAGTGGGGGATTACACACACACACACATATATATATATATATATATATATATATATATATATGGTGAATTCAATAAGTTTCCAGACTTTTTTTACAGGAATTTAAAATTGTCGTAGACTCTTGAAATTTCACTATGTTATTGCTTTTACGTTATAAGATGACTGAACAATTTTTATAATCTCAGGTTCAAATGAACAGCTACAGCATGAATTGGAATATACCCTACTAAAGCCGGATTGTCATAGCTGGTGAATTTCAAAAATGAAAACACTTTAGAAGAACGATTTGAAATAAAATTCTCTTTTAAACTTGGAAAAAAATGCCACAAAAACTTATGGAATGCTTCAGACAGTTTTTCGACTATCGTTCATTAAGCGAGCATTAGCCTTTGAGTGGCATAGGAGATTCAAGGAAGGCAGGGATCAGTGAGGGATGATGTGAGGTGTGGGAGGAGTAAAGAAGTCAATACATCAAAGTGGATTGGCCAAAGGTTTAGGTTTAGGGTTACTATGTTGAGGTTTTAAGGAAGTTCAGCAAGAGATTACGTTGGAGGAGGACAGCAATCTTCAAATCGGGTCAGTGGAATTTCCACCAGGTCAATGCACCAGTCTTCAACTTTATCCTTATCGCAGACTATTTGACAAAGATGAGAATCAAGACAGTTCTCACCCTCCCTATAGTCCAAACCTTGCTCCCTGTGCCTTTTGGTTATTCCATAAGCTGTCGTTATGAAACAATTGAGGAGATGAAAGAGGCTGTGACGAAAGTCATTGTCACGCTCAAACAAGCAGTCTTATATGGGGCCTTCTAAGAATTGTTGGAACGGTACCACAAGTGCATTGCTGCCGGAGGAGATTACTTCGAAGAGGACAAGATTGTGTGTACTATCAATAAATGTGCCCATACGAAAAAAGTCTGGAAACTTATTTAATGATCCTCGTATATATACAGCCTTGTTCATTTCTTATCTATATACTTTACCCTGTCTCTGGCCCTTAAGGGATCTGACAGTCATTTTATAGTGGGGATATAGTTTAATCTAAATTCTCAGTTTTCCTTGTCACTGATCATTGGCTATAACAGGACTAAACAAACAGCCTGCGTGTCTGTAGAGAAACAGTTGCTGGGTGAAGAGATTAGTTCATGCCTTTCCAAATGACTTCCAATAAACACAAAGTAAATAGCCACGAAGCGGATTTTAACAGAATCGATTTCCAACGACGATAACCACTATGTTGAGTGCGTATTGTTTTTGCTATAATCTATCTGCTTACTTCCATTATATAACGTCAAAATCAACGGGGACACATCCTTTCATGAAGATAGTTTTATAAACATTATAAACAAATTTGTATAGACGGGAATTACTGTGGAAGTTATACTGAATGACATTCGGGATATGAATATTCTTGTCTTCATAATTTGTCATTTTACAATTTAGTTTTCTTTTTATGAAATAATAGAAATACTCTACAAATCTTCATATATTTTTAATAGACTTTAAACAATAATAAAGTTATATGCTTTTCAAAATCAGTTGACGGTTCTTTCAGTTACCTGTAGTGTCGATAATATTTATTTTTATGACCTGTCTTATATGGTTTCATTGCTTGAAGTTGACAGAAACAACACAGACCTCACATTTGGCATCCCGACCAAGAAGTCTTTAAAAATGCTCTACGTTTTTGACACCACTGTGTACATATGTTTTCTCGTTAAAAGATGTAACAATTGATTTGATAATACAGTGTCAATGTCGTCCCTTCAATGTCCGAAGAACTTAATTTAAAAATCCGCTGAAGAGGGCTTCCAAAACATTCTAAGACTGTAAGGATTCCCGAAAAATATTCCATTTTTCGCGTAATCTATGCAAGTCGTTATAACTGTAACTGTCAGTGGGAATAAGATTTAAGTTATAAGCTTGAATTATTCTAGTATTATTACAACATAGTTATCTTTTTTAAATTATTAACCGATAAATTGTGATAAAATATATAAAGAGCGTTATAAATAGAACTATATATATATATATATATATATATATATATATATATATATATATATATATATATATATATGCTGGTGTGTTTGTGTGAAGAAGCACATATATAAAGACACGCTTATATCAGACCTACAGATATGTACATGAATATGTTTATTTGAGAAAAAAAATCAACACACACACACACATATATATATATATATATACATATGTAGAAACATATATAAATGGATGAACATATGTATACATATATAAACACACTTAAACAAACGTACATATAAACTTGTGTGTGTGTCTCAGTATATACACATATATAGAAATATGCGTAAATACGTAAATGAATATGTAAATAAGTGTATACACACTGAATAGATGTCCATACAAACACGTTATATATTCATACGAACTCATATATTACATCAGTACACACACACACACACTATATATATATATATATATATATATATATATATATATATATATATATATTGTTACGTGGGGTAGAAAAATAGAAGAAATATATTTTCTATGTACATTACAAGGTGTGTTTCATTCGCCCGTATTATTCCGAGACGAAGAATAAAATTGGAAAAGGAGGCGCCAAATGAACCTTTTCTAATCACTCATGATTTGCTCACAAGGCTAAAAGAAGAAGAGAAAAAAAGACGACGATAGGAAATGGAATTGGAAGTCAACACCTTTCCACTTTTTACCCATCTCAGCTAGCCTTGAACTCTTGGAGTGAACTTTGAGTGACCTTATCAACAACGTGTTCGGCTCTAAGAGTCAAGGAAGGACCCTTTTGGTTTTTGACTGGCAAAGTGACTATAGCAGTAGCAGTTTTGGCTTCGAGGTGTCCACATTCATCCCTGGGCTCTGTTTCACTACATCCGAAATGCGACTAAGAAAAAGGACAGCAGAAAATTAACTCCTTGTGGCAAGCTTCTTCGAGAAAAAGGAAAGAAAGAAAAAAAGAGAGAACGAAAGAGAAAAAGAACGAAGCAAAAAAAAAAAAAGAGAATAATAACCAGTCCTAAACCCTCAGTGAGTGTCGTATTTCATTTGCCTCTATGTGTCTATCATGCAAATCTGTTTGAGTTAAGATTCGTCTCAGACTTCTATATATACGTAGTGACAATATTTTTCCATCCCCTTTTGTTCTTAAAGCCTTTTTTTTATATATTCTTATTCTTCCCTAAATACGTTGTTATTGTTATAATAAAATTTTTTTGTTAAATCCTCAAATTGTGTTGTGTTGGTTTTGTGAGTGCCTGTCGCTTATTCTGCTGTGATTTACCGTGAGTCTTATATTGGAGAAATTCCCTTCCCATAGTTCACCCTTTTTTTATCGAACCTTGGGACATTCTCGCAATTTTATATATTTTTTTTATTATTCTCGTTACGTGCCTGTCTTCGCAGTCCCAGTGAAAGCCGGTTTGTAACAATATATATATATATATATATATATATATACACTCACACAAATTGATTTATGCATGTATGTGTGCATATGTTCTAATAAACACATGGATATATTTACATATAAATGTCTACAAACAAACACACACACACATATATATATATATATATATATATATATATATATATATATATATATATATATTAGGACAAAGGCTGAACTGACTTAAAAAAACATCGGTCTACGATATGGGTTTTTATTTCTTTGCATTGAGTGAGAATTTTGTTAAAAAAAAGCAGAACTGTAAAACGTCTTTTATTGTAAGAAAACATAATATTATTCAAAAGATAAATATTTTACGAGAGGAAGTGAATATTTTGGCATGAGATGGAGCAGTTATTGTCAGCCGAAATCTCAATAAACAAATTTTGTGTGCCAAAAAAGTGTATGTGTTAGTGTGTCACTCTATCGTGGAAAAATATATTTGTTCATTAAACAAGTTTACGGTAGCAGCTGAAAATTCTTTATCAGCCAGCGAAATCTGATTGGCGGTATTGATAAATCTGTGTAAAGAATAACATGTTCCTTCAATCGAAGTTGATTAAACGATGTTGAAAGTAAAACAATCTTGAAAGAAAGGGGTCTAAATTTTCCCCCAAAAGAAATAAACCTAAAGATTAGATATCTACAGAAGAAAATATATGTATTTTTGCTATTTATAAGATGGCTTGGGCTTGAAATTATATAAAAATATGATGATATATGTCGTTTTCTCGTCTGTTAGAAATTAATTTAAACAATCTTCGTGGGAAAAGATTATTGAAATTATACTGGGTTTTGATCCTTCAAAATCATCACGGCAAGGGAGATATCGCTGTGTGTTGATCTCAAATAAATCTTAACATAACCGTAAATATGCCGATAATTAGTCGATAAATACAAGAACGCATATACGAAAGCTTCTTAAGCATGATGCTTCCATATAAATAAAACATTTTTAGTTTGAATTTCTGTTGATTTTATATATGTATTGTTGCGTTCTGGTTAGTGAACGCTTGTAATATTAAATAAAGGACAAACCAAGATATGAGAGTAAATAGGGATATATTCTCAGGAAAAAAAGTATATTCAATACAGAGACTATTTGTAGACAAGAACATAGGATTAATGAATACAGAATAAATATATAGTCCAACGATAGTATTGGCTTCCGTTATTACTGTAGCAAGTAAGGTGATCTAATTCGTTCTCCAGTCTCCAACGCTCTAATACTATTCCTATAAGAAGCTGCTCTTCACCTTCTAGTCTGCCCTGGTATTAGTAGCTACTGCTATATAAGGCAGATGAACTAGTCATTGTGTGGAAAAAGGTGGGTGATACCATATATATATATATATATATATATATAGTGCAGAAGCAAAACTAGGAATATCCTAGTGTAATAATAAACGACTCCATTGGGATGGGATGACGTATTTGTTTTGTTTTGTTTTTTGTAAAACACTTCATATAGCATTATTAATGAGGTTAAGGTCTATACTTGATGGAGGACATAAAAAAAAAATTTAAATTATTTAGGAATTTTTTTGTCTTGGTTTCGGCTTTAAGCAAATCATATATATTATATCGTCTCTCATATTAAGCTGAATTTTAATGCCAAGGTGCTAATCATGAAAATTGCACTTTTTCAAAAGTCAGAAAACACACTCACACATATATATATATATATATATATATATATATATATATATATATATTCTTCTTGGTTAGACTTCGTAAACGACGACTTATGAAAGAGCCAGTTTACCTCGACTGCAGGCATGCTGATAGCTGACTAGGTCTATGCGGGACAGGAAAGTCTGGTCACAGCAATTGCAGTTAAAGTTCTAGACTGGTATGGCTGGTAAACGGTGCAGCACCAGACCTGAAGGTCAGCAATAAGTGTCGACCACTGGTGGTTGTCAATGTGGCAGGTACCGATAGTCTTCTTGAGGGAGTCTTTAAAATGTTTCTTTCGTGCCTGTCACGGTAGCCAGTGGACAGTTTACCATACAGGGCTATCTTGGCCAGGCGATGCCCCCCACCTATTCTGGAGACATTCCCTGTCCATTGTATATGTGTCTTCAGCAACATGGCCTCTATGCTGGTGATTTCTGCCTGATCAAGGACGTCAGCATTGGAGACGGAGTTACTCCAGTGAACATTGAGGATGGTGCAGGGACAGTGCTGATGGAAGCACTCTAAGAGCCGTAGAGTAGGGTGGTGAGTACAACGACTTGATAGACGCAGAATTTAGTGCCTTTCTTTAGATGCTTGTTGTTCCATACTCTTTTGTAGGGTGTACTGAGAGCGCTGCTTGCCTTGGCCAGTCTGTTTTCAACATCTTTGTCGATCTTGGCGTTTGAAGTGATGGAACACCCCAGATAAATGAACTGATGAGCTGCTCTCAGCTCAGTTCAACCGATGTCCATGTGGGGAGCGTGGTACTCATCTAGGAGTGCAGGCTGGTGAAGGACCTCAGTCTTCTTTAAGTGGACATCGAATCCGAAGATCTTGGCAGCGTCTGCAAAGCAGGAAGGTGCTGCAGAGCTCTTTCGGTATAGGCAACGAAGGCAGCGTCGTCAGCGAAGAAGAGGTCACGGAACAGCTACTCAAGTGTTCTGTGTAGCCATGCAGTCTCCTGAGGTTCAACAGACTGCCGTCAAGAAAGTAGTGGATGTATACAGCATCATCATCGCCAAAGTCTTACATGATCTTTTTAAGTATCTTGCTAAAAAAGATGCTGAACAGAGCCAGTGCCAGAACACAACCCTTTTTCACGCCGTTGACGTTAGGGAATGATCCAGAGAGGTCACAGTTCAACCTAACTTTTCTGTGCTGTTCTTTTATATCGTTGGATAACCATGCAGATTAACTTTGGGGGTTAACTAAGGAGCTCCATGATCATCCATAGTCCCTTTTTACTCACCGTGTCAAACGCTTTGGTCATGTACACAAACGCTACATACAGTCTTTGTTCTGATCCCAGCATTTCTCTTGGAGCTGTCAGAAGACGAACACCGTGTCTGTGGTGCCCTTCTTGGCTGAACCCACTCTGGGTTTCTGGTAGATGGTCTTCAGCGGTGGTGGGTATCCATCTGTTCAGGAGCACATGAGCATATATATATATACCCATACATAAATTGCCCAGTCAGCTGGGGCTGTAGAATATACTAACCGCTTCTATGCAGAGAAAGAGTGTCTGTATATGACATTAAATATTCCGATGATGAGGTTCAAGTAATATTGGAGCTTTGGGGAATGCAGAATACCCTTTCATTACCATCGCTCCCAGGCCCACTCTTGCTATTAGTGGTAGCACGTGATAGGGTCCTATCTCTGGGTCAAATAAAAAAACAACTGTGTACTTTTGTTAAACTGAATTGTTTGAAATTGTACTGTTTTAACATTTAGCTATTTGTAAAAAAATATATTCTTATAGTAAACTGGATTGTTTGAAATTTAATTCGCGGTTAAATGACCCGAAAATGATTGATACGCCGTAAAACCAAACAACCATACAAAAACACTGTGACAAAATGTTAATATCAAGAGCAGTTTTTCTTCTCGTTGACTGGTTGTCATACTAAGATTGAAGTTATATATCGGCCCTATTATGTACCCATAGCTGGAGGGTGAATACTTGAATTTATTATTATTCCAAAGTTATTTTCTCTGTATTAAAGCAAAAGTCTCTCTATATAAAAGCAAAATCTCCTCTATGTTTTGAACTTATGTCGGCTTGTCCATTTCTTGAGTCCGTGACAATTACACAACGAATAACCCTTAACCACAAACAATTCCAGCCTACATATGCACACGTATATTTAAATATCAGCATATATTCCTATCCAATAATAGTTATATACACACGTACATATATATATATATATATATATATTTGTTGTAGGTCAAATGAGAGAATAAAAATATTTTTAAAAAAGTAGGTCCACGAGGAGATTTGTATTTTTTGAAATTATTCATTTATTTTGTTCTTATATACGTGTATATTTCCAGCTTGTTGCTTTCGTCAGAGAAAATATATGGCACAAGACCTTGTAATGGGGTACTGAATAAGGTTTGAACTCTCTCTACAAACATGAGTCAGTTCAAGTATTATTGAGTATCACATTAAGTATGCTTTGTGCCATATATGTCTTCTGACTAAAGCAACAAGCTGGAAATATACACGTATGTAAGAACAAAATAGATAAATAAATTTAAAAAATACCAATCTTTTTGCGGACCTATCGTACCTCTTTATCATCTGTCTAGACTACGTGCTTAGGACTTCGATCGACAAAACCAGAGAAAATGGCTTCGAGCTGACTAAGAGAAGAAGCAAAAGATACCCCGCAAAAACAATCACGGACGCCGACTACGCTGATGACTTGGCGTTACTGGCGAATACGCCTAATCAAGCAGAGACACTACTGCATAGTCTGGAACGAGCCGCAGCTGGCATTGGCCTCCATGTCAATGCACACAAAACTGAATATATGCGTTACAACCAAACAGGCAACATTACCACACTAGACGGAACCTCTCTGAAACTAATAGACAAATTCACCTACCTAGGAAGTAGCGTCTCATCAACCGAAAAAGACATCGACACACGACTGACGAGGGCATGGACGGCTATCGATAGGCTCTCGATCATATGGAAGTCGGACCGAACCGATAAAATGAAACGCAGTTTCTTCCAGGCAGCGGTTGTGTCGATACTGCTATATGGATGCACTACATGGACGATAACTAAGCGGCTGGAGAGGAAACTAGACGAAAATTACACAAGAATGTTGAGAGCAGTATTGAACAAGTCCTGGCGACAACACCCCACGAGACACCAACTATACGGACACTTGCCCCCTCATCACGAAAACTATACAAGTTAGGCGAACCAGACACGCGGGACACTGCTGGAGAAGCAAGGACGAGCTCATAAGCGATGTACTCCTGTGGACCCCCATATATGGATGTGCAGGACGACCAGCATGAACTTACATACAGCAACTATGTGAGGACACAGGATGTAACCCTGAAGACCTACCGGAGGCGATGAATGATTGGGAGAAGTGGCGAGAGAGGGTCAGGGACATCCATGCTGGCGGCACGACATGATGATGATGACCTATTTTAAATTCTAAAAATAAAATTAATGAATAAATATTTACATGCATCTGTATATATGCATATATATATATATATATATATATATATTCATAAACACACACACACACACACATATATATATATATATATATATATATATATATATATATATATATATATATATATAAACGGATGAAATGATTTGCACTATGCTGATTGTAAAGAAATTCGGATGAATCACAAGAGGTTCAGTGAGGGTCTTCATAAAATTCTGGAAGGATGAACCTCGTAGGTCAACCGCCATGATCGAATATTTTAGAAAGAAAATTATAGCTACTTATCTGTAAATGTTGCAACTATTGATCAGAAGCTGAAAAACCTTCAACGAATTTGTACCATAATTCTAATTCAAATCGTATGTCTAAACCGCATCGCATATTTTAAAGTTTTGAACTAATTCTCAGTTTCTCTATTAATTAGTTACAGAGCTCAAAACCCAAACTAAATTTACTTAGATGCCAAAACATTGTCAACATTTACCGATAGAACTTTGAACACTGTAAATGATTTTGTTGAGCAGATAGCGTCTACATCCGAGTATAGTTTTTGTATACATACAAAATTTCTAGATACTACCATAACGAACAAGAAATTGAATACCTTTATACTGATAGTGGATGGACATTTTTCTCGATATATGCAATGTCAAAGCCGTCATAGGCATGAGTTTGAATTATTTTCAATCCTCTTGCACAAAATCAATATATAGCATAGAAAGAATCCAACCGTGAATGATGTGTACTTCATTTAATAGCAATGCCTGCACAACAATCATCTCTTGCAACTTTGATACCAATGTTGGTGATGAAACGGACGCCATCACATCGTACAACGAGCTATCTTCCCTTGTCTGACACATTCCCAAACATCGGTGGAGACATGAATGTTCTTATAGGCAAAGGCACAAATTACTACTTATTATACAACAACTTAAATAGAATTGGAGAATAACTAGATTTTTTTAAACTCAAGAACAGGCCAGAATGCCTAAATACTAAATTCAGTATAAAGGAAGGAGAACGCTGTACCTACAGATAACCAAATAACATTAAAACACTCTTAGATTGTATATTTATAAGTGAATACATAACGCTGTGAACTGTAAAACATACTCCTCTTTCAAAGGAGCAATTCTTCAATCACAGAATCGTCTCCACGCAGAAATAAGACACAAAAATTTAAATCTTCACAATATGACTGGTTCTTATACAACAATAGTGATATTAAAAATCAGTATTTGATAACTGTAAGAAACAAGTTTTATTCAAAAGCAAGAAGGAAACTACACAAAAATGCCGCTTACCGTTTTAAACAAATCCGGGAAGCTGCACCCTAAAACGGCAGCTGTACGGCCACCCAAATCCTATTTCAGAAGCGATTAAAAGAAGACAATTGCGGCTCTGCCGGAGAAGCAGGGACGAACTCAAAAGTGGTCTTATTCAATGAACCACCTGGGTTGGCTGACCAGCAAGGACATACATCAGCTCCGAACTAACACTAGATATTTTTTGAGATATCTGCTGTGATTGGTTATTTGGGTTTTATGGCATATCAACGTTTGCATGTTATTTAATGCCAAATCCATTTTTATGCAAATAATCAGTTCTATTTCAAACAATTCAGTTTAGAATTAGTACACAGTTTAAATGTAAAAAAAAACATTTCTATTTCAAGCTATTCCGTTTTGTCAAACAGTTCTAATTCAGCTAATTCAGTTTAGTATAGGTACAGATTTTGTTTACACATTGTTAAATGTCAAAGCAATTCAGTTTGGTGTAAGTACAGTTTCAATGTCAAAAAGGTCCATTTCTAACAATTCAGTTTAGCATAAGCACGCAGTTTAAATATAAGAAAAGTTTAATTGTCAAAATCGTTTCTATTTCAAACTATTCAATTTAGTCAAACAGTTCCGATTCAAACAATTCAGTTTTGCATAAGTAAGCAGTTTAGTTCTATTTAACCCATTGATAGGGCCCTATCAGGTGGTACTATTCCGGGACAGAGTGGATCTGGGAGCAATGGCAATGAAGGACTACTCTCCATTCCCCAAAGCTCCAGCATCACAGGAATCTCCCCATCAGATTGTTTAGTGTCATATTCAGGACACTCATTGGAGAGGTGATCTTACCCCTCTGCAAAGAAGCAGTGTATTCTACAGCTCCAGTCGACTGGGCAAGACCTGCTATGAGTGGTGTATGAAAGTGGAAGTGATACTGAGAGAGAGAGAGAGGGGGAGAGAGAGAGAGGCGGGAAATCTGTGCCATCAGCGTGAATTGATGATAGATATTTGTGATAATGTAGCTTCCTGTGTTCCTAGGCATGTATGTATTGAAATGGAAAGAATAAAACCAATTTAGATAGATGAGAGGCCACAGAGTCGCTGCTTAGTGTGCCTTTAAAACCTGTTTGAGTATGTAGCGGTATATAAAGTCCTATACGAATATAGCAAGTGTATTTTCACTGAGTGACTGATAGAATTCTTTTGCTTTACATCCAAGTTTCATGTGAATCATTGATCAGTTAAATGGAAAGAGGCTCTAGAACGTTGGAAAATAATCAATATTAACTGTCGTATAAAGAAAGTTATGGGAATGGTTGTCGTAATGTGAAAACTATCCGTGAGTTCATTAGACATGCGAAAGGTTTATAAAGATCTACGTGAGGGCATTTGTTTGGCGAAAACTTTGTTGACAGATTTCACAGATGTAAAAGGATTCAATTGAAAAGGAAAGTCTGCCAAAAAGATGTACACTTATTTAACCAACGAATTGTGAATCTTTATAAGCCCTCAACTCATTGCCATGTTGGGATTATTATTCATAGGAAAGATATTTAGTAGAGTCCCCATACTTAAAGTACTAATGTTGCCATAAGTATATCTGTGATAGAAAAAGCCTGAACAAAACTGAAAGAAAGACAAACTTGAATAAATTACGTATAAGTATTCAATTTTTTTTTTTGGAGAATTTATATAAAAGTTGTATCATCAAAAAATAATTTAAAAAATTATTTCTTATGGTACACATACTCTTCATTGAAAAATCAGTATGTGGGATAAATACAGTATATAAAAGTGTTACTTGACAACAATGGTTAATACTACTGTGTCCATCATGTTTAATAGCAGGATTATATTAATTATGTTAATGACATGTCACCCTACTTGGGGTTATTTTAAGCATATATTGTACTTTAATATTTACTTTTTCGGTTTGTTAATTTCTTTTAACATGCTTATATTAAGTATTTCGCTCCCATGAAAATAATTTACAGGCAAATTTACTTGATGCATAGATTAGAACTCAGCATTTACTGACACTCAAGGTCCGTCTGGAGTTGGGAGAATTGCTAATGAAGGTGTTCTCTACGCTCCCGAAAGCACCATAATTAGAGACACACCACCAGATTCAAGAAACAACTTTTTTGGAGGTTGGTAACTCCTCTTCAGATAATATAACAAGTGTATTAAAAGTTCACCCCACAGGGCCTAAGTAGGGTCAGGGACAATGTCTCTCTTGTTCAAAGAAGAGGAGCACGTCAAGAATAGGTTTCTAAGCTGTCATGTGACATCCGAGGCCTCTGGTAGACATGATGACTTTGTTAAGGTAATAATTTATTGAATCCCTGTAGATACAATGAGGCTTCTGCGCATTGCTGTCAAACCACAAGAAGTTTGGAATCCCTATTTGTTGCATATAATCGCTGCACACTTGAATTATAAATATCAATTGCCGAGTTCCTGTGAAAACTAAAAGAAATGTTTATAGATCAACAGTTTTTGTTATGTCATGCTGAAGTTGAATCTGCTGTGTATCAAATCCACAAATATTACATACTGATGGAAAGAAAACATTGATAAAACGTTTAGAAAAACATCGTGTATGAAGAAAACAGATTTGAAATATTAAACAATTGATTTAGTTCTTTTTGGTAAAAAAAAATATTCCATATGTTATCTTGTCCAAAATATGTCCTTTAGCAAAGAAAAACCCAATTGCAAACCAACCATCGGATTGTTACAGGGTGTGGAAACAAAACTAGTAATATTCTAGTTTAATAATAAATGACTCAGTTTTGAAAGAAGATTAATTAATTTTTCTAAGAAAATAAACAAAAAAAATAAGTTGAACATAAAACAGTTAATTTACTTTATATGGCCGCAATTTTTGAATTATCATATCAAAATGCCTTCAAAATAAGTTTTTCAGGCATTTTATTCCATACCTTTTCAATAGCAGTCTCAAGCGAACTAATATGTGGATGGGAAGAAATATTTGTTTCTTTTCAAAAACGCCCCATATATTGTAATCAAGGGACTAAATGTCTGGGCCTGATAAAGACCATAAAAAATTCCAATTATTTCGGAATTTTTTAGTTTGGTATCGAGGTTAAGCAAACCATAGATTCTTTGTTGTTGTTTTTTCTTACTTACTAATATTGGGCTGAATTGTAACTTAAAAAGTACTTGCATAATAAAGCTAATCATGAAAATTTAGATTTATCACTTTTTCTAAAAATTGGAATAATCAGACTTAAAAAAAAAGAATTATTCCGTATTTCACTTCCGGCCCCTGTATGCAGCTTGATTGCGGTATCCACGTAAGCCTCCACTGAAATCATTGTTAAGTGAACAGCATAAGGAGAATTCTAAATAAAAAATTTCTATGCTATTAATATAATTCCATAATCTACACTATTATTGATCATAAGAGCAGCTACAAGTAAACGGCATATATCTTTTAAAAATCTTTAACAAAAAGAAGAAAAATATGTCAGAAATCCTTTTTTTATCAAAGGTTTAAATACTCACATTGCAATACCTTAAATAAGTACCTAATTAAAACCATATACGCTTACTTATGTTTTAACTTTCTTAATCCTCCATACTGGCAGATAAGTGTATTAATTGAATAACAGTTCAAGAAGGTTCTATTTATAATACAGAATTTGCTTTTAGGAAAACGTTTATGAAATATATATATATATATATATATATATATATATATATATATATATATAAATATTTTTTTTTTTTTTTCTTTAAGAAAAAAACAAAGACCGGTCAATTTAGGATTATAAATTTATTTCCATCCTGTTTTTCAGTTTCTGGTGTAAACCAAAAAACGCGAAGAAAAATATATCAGGACCTCTTCAAATCCAATGGATAAATAAAACAGAATAGACACGTGAGGGGCAGGGGGAGAGATTAAGGAGTTACAAACTCGTTTTATTGAATTTCCGTTTTTTTTACTTACCTATTTATTCTATTTTCAAATTTCTTCCGTCAATTATAATTACGGTAATTTAACTTTTATTTATTTGTTTAGTTTATTTTCTTTTCATGTTAAGTTCGATATTTAACTTTTAAGAGAAATATAATGCTTATATTAATTTCTTACCATTTATTTAGCTACCTATTATTCCGAGTGTGTATATTGGATACGTTTTTTTTTTCCGGTTTCACTATTTATTATATTGAGCTCTCCACCAGAAATAATACTATATATATATATATATATATATATATATATATATATATATGTGTGTGTGTGTGTGTTTAAACAATTATTCTTTCAAATTGGTGTGTTAAAAGTACTTATATTGTCCTGTGCTTAACAACTTAGAAAAAAAAAAGCATTTTTTCTAAAAACATACACTCCAACAGATAATTCTATTTTATATTCTCACATACAGAGATATAAAATTTCTAACAAATTAGTATTCAAGAATACTCTAACAACTATAAAATATTTATTTTCATGGAAACTAGAATGAAAATATTTTCATAAAAAATTACTTCTTATCTAATGTTATAAAAAAAAAATTAGTAATTAAATCTATTTACGTCAAAAAATTTCTTAGATTAGGTAAATTTTTAAAATATGGTAAAGCACCGTTGAAGTATGAGGGTGATTCAATAAATAACGCGTATTTTGCAATATAAATCACATTTCTCCCAGAGAAAAAAAAAGCTAATTTTTAAAAATAGTATCGTCATTTCTTCAGCATTTACACGATTGAAAAAGCAGATCTAGTGATCATTTAGAATAAAAATCATTCGACTGCCGGTTTAAACTTTTGTCACAGTTCTCTTACTTTTACAATCACTTGAAAACTTTGTACTTAGCATAAATATTTAGTGGGGGGGCAGAAAAGTGGAAATCAGACAGAATGATTCTGGTTTGAAACAGACTGACTGTCTTTACTATTTTTGCTGCAATATGAGGCCCTGTATTTCCCTGGAGAAACATAACAACTGATCTTGGTTTTCATCATGATAATGCAAGAAGTATGATGACAAACTTCTGTTCAAGCCTGGAGCGCTGTCTGATATGCAACCGATTTGAATTGCATCAAAATTAATATTTTTGCGAGTTTAAAATAATTTTTGCTATGAACTAAATCCAAACAATGCCACATTAACATTTATGGGGAAAATATTTGGCATTTTTTTCTGAAAGAATTCACTACATTTATTGATTGACCTTCGCATATATATAATTTTGCTATTAGTACAGAGACTGAAAATGTAATTCCCACACCCTGAAGAATGATGCAGATTTTGACCTGTGTACAATGTATGCATTCTTGTGGGTATTAGATATTCTTATTAATTATTCAAAGAATTTCGGCGTCGGATAATATATCACTGGATAGAATTCACCATCTCTACGATCATATGCATCCTAAAGCGCAGACTTGTATTAACGGCCAAAGAATATGTATAATGTATTAATATCGGATCAGATTACTATTGATATAGCATATGCTTGGAACCTGTGCATGCATTGATCCATATATGAAAGCATTTATAGAAATCTAGCTAAATTACATGTACGTTTTATCTCGATTATATTGAAACATACTTTCAGGGTGTTGCTATTATATTTTCCCTCATTATATATATATATATATATATATATATATATATATACACGAACCTTCTTTCAAGGCTACAATGGTTACTATATTTTGACGCCATTGTTTTTCTCTACCAGCAGTCGAAATTCATGGTTAAAAGCAAGGTAGGCGAAATTAATGAACAACTACTACAATAACATGAAAACCAGATAAATAAGGCTTAATAACACGCAGGAAATGAACGACTTTTTTCTTAATTCTATAACTGGGTGGACTTTTCCGATAGACTACAGGAAGCTGGAATACAAATGTCAAACGAACATGAGGAACAAAGTGCACATAAGAGAAACAGTAAAAAAAAAATGGTGTGGTACGAAAAATGGACAGAAATAATAACCAACAAATTTGGTTAATATACAACAAAATTGGAGTAACTTACTCATGGTCCTAAACTTCCTCTTTGTTATAAATCTGTCTATTGTTCATGACCAGGTCCTTCCTACAATTCTCCCAAAGCTCATTGTTAACGGTGTTTTCGATGGAGAATACCTCCTTTTTTAAGATCCGTTCTCGGCTATATGATTGATTTGGTTTGGTTTGGTTTGGTTTGGTTTTATTGATTAATGGCATACGAATCTTTGTGGGTTATTTAATTTCAAATCCATCCTTGTTGAAGAAGAACAGTGATACTATTTAGGGTAATAAAGGAGTTCATACTTTTCCTTCATGACATTGTTCCAAAAGGGAGCATAATTTTGCGATTAGAATTCGATTTAGTTAATCAAATACTGCAGTCCAGCACTTTAGCCATGAAACAACGGGACTCCCCCCCTAGTCAAAATGAGCAATGAATCTGGAAGAATTTCTATTCATAGTACTATATCTACATCGTTTATTTGTGTATATACATGATATCACACTACCTCCAACCGCAGCGGGGGTTTCCTCGTAGTGTAATGGTTAAAGCGATTGACTACAGAATCGTAGTAAGCGAGTTCGTACTCCAGTCGCGCTATTATGTTCACTTTTGGGCAAATACCCTTGGGAAAGGTATGAACCCCCCTTATCATCCCAGCTGTAGGTTAAATAGTACTGTTCTTCAAGGAGAATGGCTTTGACATTAAATAACCTACAAATGTTGATATGCCATTAAAGAAACCAAATCATCCAACCGCAGCAGTCTATGATCTTTGATGCATACGGTATGGTTTGGAAATAGATTAATTGCTTCAGAGATCTGAAAAGACATTTAGTAGATGAACATCAACAGGTTTGGTTTAAATCCTGTCGAATAAATTCCACATATCTAATGATTTTAGTTCCATTTTTAATTTGTTTTAGCTTTTTTAATCATTGGTGAATCATTTCGTCTATATTTTTTTATTCATATTCATCACCCTCCAAAATAAGTACATATGAGAATAGTTTAAATTATCATTGACCTATTGCATGTTAGTGGCTGTAATTTAAAAGAAATCCGGAAAAATGAGATGTTATTGTTAAAGGAATATAATGGTACGTTTGAGTCAGCAATCGAGACAAATCAAGTTCATAAGAAGACAGTTAAGACGAGACTCACACTCTTATTACCAAGGCTTGTGCCACATTAGTATAAAATCAAAATAAACATTTATCCATAATTTTTCCACCTTACTAAGCTCATTTGTCATTTCTTAAAAAATGATGCTGGATAGTCTCTACTTGTCTTTTTATTTCCACTCCTTTCAGTCCCTTTACGAATCCTTTTAGAATTGTAACGAGTGCTCCGATTACAATTAGTATCATCGTCACCTTCATGTTCCATGTTTGTTTTTAATTCTCTAAAAAAGTCTGGGTATTTATCTCACTTTTTTTGTAATTTTGCTTTGTGATCTGCTAGGACGGCAAATTTCACAATTTGGCAAGTTCTCTTTTTTTTCTTTTCTTTTTTTTTTTTTTGCTGACTATCATTAGGTCTTTTCGTCTGGCCGAGATTACGTTATCTGCTTTTGCATCTGAAAATCCCAGATAACTTTGTGATTCTCGTTCTCCAATACGGATGCCGTGCTGTGCATATACCACTTTTACGTAAGGTCAAATTTCAGTTTCTGGCACAATTTCCAGTGAATCACTTTTCTTCGTCATTCCTGTCTATTCTTATATTTTTTTATCCTAAATTGCTGCGTTAACTTATCATGTGATTGATCATTTTGTCTCCATCACAACCCAAACTAAGTTTTCTATTTTTTTACGTCTTATCTATTTTTGCTTTGGCAAAGGTGATCATTATGACATTGTTTTATGCTGTTAGTTGAATAGACGCAGTTTTTCTCTTCAGGTTTCCCTTTCTTTGACCTGTCCAAGTCTTCTTGTGTATAATTTCGCTTGTTTGTCGCTTTGAATATCCATGCAGTAGTTTTTATTCCCATTTTTCTAGTTATTGTTGTCCTCTTGGACTTTGTGTTAATTGTGTAATTCAGGGTCATAGTAATAAGCCTTTCTCACCTTTTTTTTTTAAAATGTAGTCTTCAGATCGTTAAATTAACGTATCGAAGCTAACTTCACTGATGATGAGTCCTATTATCTTGACTCATATAGTCCATGTATATCCTCTTTGGGGTGTAAAACCTTATGTATCATCGTTAATTTTCTTTTTCTTATGTCAATTTGTTGAACTTCTTCCCTCATCTACTTTAAGAATGGTCCCGAGTATCTTACAAGTGATAAACAGCAGGTGTTTATCTTTTTAATGAGATTTCTGCTATTTAGATAGTTTCGAGTAGCTTTTTTGATTTCCTGTGGCACTCTTTTTAATTTTTTTCTTTCTTCTCCGTTTGTTTGATAGTATATGCATCCTATATTCCCAAGTATTTGTAAGTTTATTTTATCCAAACGTTCTGATTTTTCTTGATTTGGTAGTTCTATTCCTTCCATCATTTGTCATTTCCGCTTCATATTATTAGCATGGCATATTTTTCTGTGCCAAATTCCATCTTTATATCCTGACTGTATATCCTCATTGCCTGCAATTTTTTTTTTTATTATATCGTCGAGGTACATTATGCACAGAGAAGAATGAGAGCTCAATATATTTATTCAGCACTAGTATCTGATGCTAACTGATACATACAAAATACACAACAATAATCTACAAACAATTAACAAGAAAAATTTAAAGGAATAAAGCAGGATCAAAATGCTGTATAACCAAACGAAGTAAGATCAGTGCAAATATAAATCAACATAATTTTGCCAATGGTCCGGATTACCTGGGTTCAATCCCAGGTCGCGTCATACGAAAGTCTTTTAAAATGGTACTTGATACCTCTTTGCTTAACATTCCGCATTATAAGGTACGTATCAAGGGTAAAGTGGAACAATCGAGGGAAAGGAATTGTACCCTCCCTCATTAATCAACCGTAATCGAAGGCTATTTACGACAATGAGTTAGGCCATCTAGTAGAGTTCTGAAGGGGTGCTAGCTTCTCTACAGCATTTCACCTTTGACAGTGTGTGTACCCTTGCCGACATATTTCTGTCTTTTAGGGTCTATTTCGATAGTAATCGTTGGAATTCGTTTTCGCTTACTTGATCAATTCTGTTGAACTGGTTGAGGCATAGATAGCTATTGTAAACTACCTACATCGGTTCGTCCCTCCGTTGATCTGCGTCAGCTATATACGAGGTTTCTATACTTTTTTCGTATGGGCATTTAAAATTGTCGTAGACTCATGAAAATTCAGTATGTTATCGCTATACATCATATGAGATGACTGACCTTTTTTATGATTTCAGGTTCAAATGAGCAGCTACAGTAGCAATTGGAATACATCCTATTAAAGCCTGATTATCATAATTGGTGAATTTCAAAAACGCAATCTGACACTTTAGAAGGAGGAAATGCAATAAAATTCTGTTTTAAACTTGGAGAAGATGCCACAGAAACGTATGGAATGCTTCAGACTGCTTTTGGAGCATCTTGCATGAATCGAGCATCTGTTTTTGAGTGGCATAAGAAATTAAAGGAAGGCAGGGAGTCTGTGAGAGATGATGAGAGGTGTGGGAGGACTAAGCAAGTCAATACACCAGAGTTGATTGGCCAAAGGGTTAGGGCTAGGGTTAGGGATACTATGTTGAGGTTTTAAGGGAGTACAGGAAGAGATTCCGTAGGAAGAGGCCAGCACTTTTCAAATCGGGTCCGTGGCATTTCCACCAGGACAATGCACCAGTCCACAACTCTAAATTTTGTCACAGACAATATGACCAAGATGGGCATCAAGACAGTTCTCACCCTCCTAATAGTTCAGAACTTGCTCCCTGTGACTTTTGGTAATTCCCTAAGCTCAGAAGCTGTCGTTGTGAGACAATTGATTAGAAAAAAGAGGCTGTGCTGAAGGTCATTGACACGCTCACACAAGAGGACTTCCATGGAGCCTTCCAGAAGTTGTTGGAATGGTACAACAAGTGCATTGCAGCCGGAGGAGATTACTTCGAAGGGGACTAGAGTTTCATGTGTGTACTCTCAATAAACGTGCCCTTAAGAAGAAAGTCTGGAAACTTATCGTATGCACCTTGTATATATTTTTTATTGGATTTAAATAGCTCTTAGTCACACATTTGATATTATTTTCTTTCATTCATTTTCTTTTCTGGAGATCAAAATTTAATGAATATCTAACGAACTTTTTTTGCAAACATTAGATCGGCTGGGACCATACCTGAACTTGCATTTACGTTCGGTGTTATTCGATACATGGATAGGATTTTTTGTAATTCTTCGGTCACGGTTTTAATTCCGCTTGCCTTCTTGATTGTTTTCTTAAATACATCAATAAACCTCCCTGCCATTCAGTTAGAACCTAGGTAGGAGGGTGAAGATATTAATTATACAAGTGAATGGATTTTACTAAAGTTTTCAAAATTTTTTGAAGAAAACTGTGTCCCTTTATCGACCACGATAGTGTCTGGTACGCCAAATCAAGCAAATACTTCGTGTAAAAATATATCATGACTTTAATAGTTGGCACTTTACATAGACAATCTTCCGGTCACTTTGTGAAGTTGACTACCAGAATAAAGTAATAAGTCCCCTTTATGGGGCCAGCAGAGTCAATGTATAACCTTGACCATGGCTTATCGGTCTTTGGCCAGGGATTGAATTTCACAGGTGGTTCCTGAGCCGTTAACGCACAATTTTTGCAAAAGTTTAGCAGATTTTCAATATCCTTGTCCATGTTATACAAACAGACGTACATCCTCGTGAAATATTTTATTCTTGATATTCCTGAATGACCAGTATGAAAATCCTTCAATATTTTCATTATTAAAACTGCTCTATTACCACCTGAACTCAATATGACAATATACCGTTGCATATAGAAAAATATTATTTCTTTTATCTTTCTTCTGGTGCATTATCTCATTCTGTTTCCCAATTATGAATTCATCAAATCTTGCTTCGAGCGTCATTTCTTCCAAGGTAACGCGTAGTTCTTTTACTGTGTTATACAGAACATTTTTAATATCCATTTCGAAAATCATTGAAGCAATAAATCTCTTTTCTAATGGTTCTCTTATTTTAGGAATTGACTTAGACAAACCATCAGCGTGTAGTATGTTTTAGGTGGAAAAATTTATTTTAAAAGAGTAATTTAAAACGTGGTTTCCCATCTTTGTAGACGATTAGCTGAATGTGTAGGAATTGCTTTTTTTTCGAGCCAAATATGGACAGTAGTAAGCGGTTGTCAGCTTGAAGAATCAAATCTCTTCAATATATGTAATTGTGGGATTTTTAACAGACTAACCCCTTTTTTCAATTTGTGAGTTATTAATTTCTACCGGGAGCAAAGCCCTCGAAACATGATAAACGCCCTTTAACAGACCAAATTTCTTTGTGCAAGAGTACGGTCCCTAAGCCGAGATTATTAGCATCGTTTGCCACATAAATCTCTTTATTTGGGTCTCAATGGATGGGAGTTGGCTTTTGACCAACCAGTTCTATCAAACGTCTATTTAAAGAAGCTTGTTAAAAGGTGCTCTTAATGTGTGCATATTTCGAATGTAATTGCTTTGATAATGAAATAAACACAAAAATGATTTTAGGAACGATATATTTGAAGTGCACATGTTCTTTATTGCGTTCGCACGACTATGATAATGCCACATACCTTTCTCGTCTGTGAACTGTCCCATATACTTGACCTTTTGATTTTAAAATTTTTAATTTCTTATAATTGTCTTACATGTTCTTCTCGGTTTTTACTTTTTATTAATATATCTAGGTTGGCTATTGCAAAGCCAAACCCACTGAGCATAGTATCCATAACCTGCTGGAATATCGCAGGTGCTACCTTTATTCCAAAGGTTAATCTAATGAATTTATAGAGGCCTTACTACATTAGTGTGACGCGGTATAAAATATCTATCCCAAGACGGGAGTTTATTTTTCGCACATGTGAAAATGTGGCAGCCTGGCACTTGATCCCTCGCAGAATAAGTCCTAGTTAAGAGTCCTTTCTCGGGCATATAGAAACTGGCATATTATGTGGGGGTTAATTTGGGACTAGACTGACCGCCGCTGGCAAGGGGTTTCCAAATTTCACGTTACACACCCACCCACCAGGCCACTACCTCTTTCTACCCCTAGGATAATGGAAGATATGGGCCCCTAGGTTTTGATATAATAATATTAATTATCGTAGTTGACAATTCCAGTTTCCCGTGGGATATTTTTAAAGGCGAGTAGGACATTTAACGAGAATAACATGAGGCGAATGAAGCTGAAAAGGGAGCATGCAAAAGACAACTTGATAGGTAGACAACACAATGAATAAACTTCAACACGTGGGGACATTAAAATATAACAAGGTTTTTAATACACGCGGACAAACATATTTAACGTGTCGGCTATATTATCAACGGATAATACATAAATACAAATGTCTTTCTTCCTTATTCTTTTCTTTCTTCCTTCTTGAAATTGAGACAGAGAGAGAGAGAGAGAGAGAGAGGGAGAGAGAGAGTATGTAATTAAGTACTTACGAAGGGTGTAGGGAGAAACAGTCTTAATGTTTATTTAGCTTTTTGGCGGGTTCCTTCTGAGAGTATTTTCTCTTTTACGGGCTTGCGGGATTTATTTTTACAGCTTTGGTTTGAAGGCATCAGTTATCTACTTGTCCAAGATTTTTTCCGTTTTTTCACCCGGAGTTTGGCATGAGATTCGCCCATGCGTTCATGGCGGCCTCCGTCCACTAAACTGATATTCTTTATCCCTATTTCCGCTGACGAAAAAAGGGTGCTACTTCGACTTTATGATTCTGGCCAATTATTTAGCCTTTCTTCTTCCTTCACCCTGCCAGGCGATTCGTTGGGACTACTATATCTATCACCGGGTGAGGTTACGGGGCACATATAGCCTGACCTACATTCTTTACTTTCTTCGACAGGCGGGCCGAAGTTAACATACATTCCTTATTCCTCTTCTAACGGCCAGTCTTTGGCGGCCTGTTAATTCAAACACGGAGTGGTAGGAGAAATTCCTTATTTCTGGTCTTGCCCAGCGACTATGATATTTTTTTTCGATTACCCAATTTTTTCCTGCTGTTCAAGTTCTTTGTCAGTATTCGCCAACGCCGCAAACGATACTTGATTTTGGTCGAAATATTATTGTCGTATCCTCTCTTAGTTCGAATTTTGCTTTTACTTTAGAATAAAATCCAAGACCCTCCGAAAAAATTTCAAGGAAATTTGATTTGAGTTGCCTCTTCCGTTTTTTGTTGTTCTTTGTTAACGATATGTCTTCATAATTTCAAAACGGATTAATTGGTACGTTGAACTACTCGAACGCTTCCTTCCAGTCCGTAACAAAAAGGTTTTGCGATCGATCCATGACAAATACGTTAATTTTTTTCTCTTTCCCTGAGAAAAAAACTTTAATGACAATTTCGCCAAATAATTTTAATTTACCTCCCGTCACCCCTCAGGCAATATCTTTTCGATGTAATTAATGTTGGTCTGTTAATTTTTTTCCAAGTTTTAGCATTTATTATTGTTAAGTCTGAACTTGTGTTTAACTGTAACTTAAATTTTGTTTTATTTAGTCAAACATTTATATATTTTCTTTTTATTGTCTGGACTGTTTTTGTTCAATTATACAAAGGACTTTTTTTTATTTCTGATCGGAAAATTTATATCATTTGTACCCTCAATTTTTACACTCTGTTTCTAAAAGGACACTTTTTAAATGAATATATTTCACCACAACCAGGGATTGAATTTAAAAGAAGTTTCTTTTTTCCTACCTTTTGTTTTATTCTGGACTGAATGAATATGCAAAATGACTCGTTCCTCAATTTTCGCCGTATCTGCCCTTAACTTTGAAATCTTCGAGATTTTGAAATGTTATCGTTTGGTCTTGTTCTAATTTCATTTGAAATTTAGATCTTATTTCTGCACTTTTTGCTACAGTCAGAACCTGAAATAAAATAAGCTTTTAAACATACCTGGAGTTATTTCGCACTATCTAAATCTTTCATATTCTCTATTGACTATACTGACAAAAGTCGAGTAATTATCATTCTCTTTCTATTTAAGATCCAAGCATTGCAATCGTCTATTGAAAATTAAACACTGCTCCCCGAATATTTTTGTTAATAGTTGTATGGTTTCCTGGAATTAAATTACTTTGGAATGTCTTGGGAATATAAAATTTGCATACTTTACGTGTTCCACAGAGCCGAAATTACCCAGAAATAATCGCTCTTTTTTTTCCATCTAACGATGTTAAAAGGTCTTTTTTGGAAATTTTCTTCATTTCTCCGAAAGTATGTGACTTCTTCGTCTGGTTTGTATTTAAAAAAAAATTACCAATCGAGTTGATTACGAAATCCTGAGAAAAAAATATTAAAGCTACCTGGAACATTTTCTCTTTTTGAGGAAGTTTTCTGTAATTTTGAAAACATTTTTTCTTGTTACTCGAGTTCTTTTTGATGCCTTTTCTAAGTTTTCGTGATGTTGGTTCTGAATTTTTTCCTAGTCTTCTCGACGCTGGTTCTATTTTTTTTATTACCTGTTTGCGTAAAATTCCTTGTCGTTTTCTGAATTCTAGCATGCAATTTTTCAAATCCTCCATTTTTGTAAGTGAATTGTAATTGTCAATTTGTACTTCCAATAAAAGTCCCTGCGTGCTTGTTCGTCATTTACAGCTGTCGTGGCTAATCTGTTAGTTCAGTTGCAATTTACTAAATACTCTTTGTATTATCTGTTGTATCATCGAGGTGACTAATACGCAGAGAAGAATTAGTGCTTAGTATATCTATTCAGCACTAATATTCGGTGCAAACAAATTCATTAAAAAAAACACAGAAAAATAAGCTGCAAACTATTAACAAAAAAACTTTCAAGGAATAAAAGAGGGTCTGAATGCTGTATAACCAAACGAAGTAAGATCAATCCAAATATCAATCAGCTTAATATCAACTCATTATTTAGACATTGAAATCCTTAATCGTAGTCTATTTATGGCTATGAGTCAGGTCATCTGGTACTATTTACCAACCCCTCCGCTCGGGCAGGATATGACGCAAGGTCAATTTTTTTAAGCGGAGTTTAACATGTTTGAATTCAGAGTTTTTCTTCTCCTAGACTAGTTGCCTAACCAAGGCTGAAGAACCTAGTCTGTCCTACTATTTACCAATAGCTGGAGGGAGAATAATTGGATTCATACCTTTCCCAAGGGTATTAGTGCTATGTGAAATGTAATCAGTCTCGTCCAGGATTTGAACTCGTGTCGCCGTGTCCATTTCCTACGACGATAACGAGTCTGGTCATCTAGTAAAGTCCTAAAGGGGTGCTAGCTACTCTACAACACTTTTCAATTATGTTTCCTTTTTGGCAAACAGATTGATGTCGTCAATGTACATTAGGTAGTTGATCTTTTCTTGTTATTTAATAAGTTTGTAGCAGCCTGTGAATTTCATATGTGATTAAGTTGCACCATTACAATTACTTATAGTAATTGTGATAGCATTTCCCTTTGAAAATAAATCTGTGGATTTTCTCCTTAGCTTCCCCACCTGCTATCAGTTTCACTTTCCGCTTTTACATGGTTTCCTCGATGAAGTTTATGACTTTGTCAAGTATCTTGTACACTTTGGGACATATTATTATCCAGCTTAGTCAGACCATATCGTATGTCTATTTGTAGTCAATCCACGTCATAGCTTCATTTTTGCGTATCGTTTTTATCTACATTGGGATGTGTTGATCAATTTATAGTACATCTGTTCCTCTTGTTCCATTGTGACATGTTTTTCGGTTCTTCGAGGAACAGTCCGTCGCTTATTATCGAATTCTGAATCTACTCCTAAACCTATTCTGTTAGTATTTTCTCCAACATCCGTAGGCACGTTATAGGTCTGTAGTTGTTGGTGGCGATTTCTTTTGGGGGCTCTTTTTGGGTCAGTGTGGTCATTCTTTTAGTCATTCATTCTATTTCTTCTAAGCATCTATTCATTTCGATAAAGAGTCTGTCATGGATGGGAGTGCAATCTTCAAACCAAAACCATGTATGTCATCATGGCCTACTCCAGAATCGTCCTGCTTCCTTTTCATCTGTTGTTATATCTTTGGGAATTCTTCTCAACTTGCAGGTAGAATTTTTTGCCAAACTTTTGGAATGTACAATTTTGTCTATTTTTTTTATGCCTCGGCATCATCTTAATCTTTCTTTTTTTGCCAGTAACTTCTGATTTTTTCCTCAAGTTATATTGTTTTTTCTAACTTTTGTGTTGCTCTTCTCTTTTCCTCTCAACATATTCCAGTGTTTTTTCGGTATCTTTGTATTTTTGCTTTTTGTAATTTAATGTCTAATATGTGTTTCCAGTCGAATTTACCATTCAAGTCTTGAGTTTCTGTTCGTGTTCTTTAGGGAACACTGATTTCTGCACAGACTACTTTCACTCCTGCATAGCTTAGTTCGTATAAGTCCGTCTTCGCTGTGATATGTACTAATAATTTGTTAATTTTTAGTTTCTGCCTTGATTGTTTTCCTCTCATTGCTCCCGACAGATTTTAAAGTGGTCTACTTTTCCGACAAAATTCTGTTTAAAATCTTTACTCTCATTTTTTTCCCTGTGATAGTGTTTGTTATATGTTGGTAGGGTATGTGGTGTTTTTTTTATTGCTATTGCTTTACGCTTCATTTCTGTTAGAATATTCTTGTTATTTAGATTAACGTCTCGTTTATTGATTTTGCTTATGTTGACATAATTCTATATTTATTTGTTGGTGTATTTCTAATATTTATAGGTCAGAAACTCAGCCTTTCTTGATTATTGTTCTAGCTTGGTCAACAAGTATTTATGTAGTGGTCTGCAATCAAGTGCATTCCTCCACAATTTTTATAATCCAATTTCTCTATCCTCTTTGTCTAAAATAAGAGTGATGTGAAAGGTTGTTGTCTTCCCTACTCTATTTTCTGCGTTCGCGTTTCTGATTTGAGTAATTATTAGTTCGTCGTTTGGACACCTGAAAAAGAACAGACATCATTTGCAGGATGTCACGCCTGCCTTCATGTTGGCTATCAAGGACGCACCAGCCGATCATGACACACAAACCTCTTTTCTGGGTCCCTGTTTGATTTATTTTTCAATTTGTCATTCTTTTCATAGGAATTGCATTTTGGCTATATGAGATTTAGTGGTTGTTTATTATCTGCGCACTTGTCAGAGATGTGACCAAATACAATTAAAATAAGGGAGCTTTTAAAAGGGACACACAGAAAAAGTTTATTGAGGATTTGTTAAGTGTTAGCTTAGCTAAAGTCCCGAGTGGACTTTTTTTTATTTTTAGTCTGCCAGTTACATTTACTTAAAACTGGAATTCTGCACTTCAAACGCTTAACTATTTAGTGACGTTTTGTATTGTGGTTCTGGCTCTGATTTGAATGAATGTAATATGTGTCTTCCTGTTACTTCGAAACGGTTTCGATTAAAAGGTTAGTTACATAGAAATATTATTCTATATTTCTACCTTAAATCTTTCTTACTTACACGTTTTCCTTTCTTCTTTATTACTATTTTAAACTATTCTAATATAGTATTAAATTTAATTGAACTATTTTTTTATATTCAGAAACAAAGTCAAATGATTTAAGGTATTCAATTCTTCTCGATATTAAACCAAAAGAAATAGGAATTAGTATTCACTTCCTCATTTTCTCTCGAAAATTATCATAGGAAATATAGATTTCCTTTGGGTTCGCCCTTTTATTTCATTCAGCCATTTTTATACTTTTGTGAGTTTAACACAGCAGTTTCCACGAGTGTTCTCAAACAAAAGTTTGAATAATAGCAAATCTCTTCAGTTTATCAGAATTCCCCAAAGCATTCAAAACCAATCGCAACAATTCTGTGGTCTAGATGGTCTCGATTCTTCAATTGATTTTAATGTTACGTTACGGGATCACAAATATGCATAAATGTTATATTTCGCAAAGTCAAAGCGAAACTTATTTCCAATACAAAAAACTTTATTGGATGAGAGTAACTCTTCGTAGAGTAGTCATCATCCGAAACATGAAAGAAACAGAGTGAAAAGTATTAGTTCTTACACTGAAAGGCAATCATATACTTGGGTGGTGAACGAAAGAAAATTCGCTTTCTTCCGCCCCTAACGGGATGTTCGACTCAATGGTCAGTCTCAGCTTCGAACCTCTGCTCCGGCCTCTGAACTCTGAATTCCCCGACTCAACTGCAAACTGCCCAACTTCCTTATTATGAAAAATCTCCAGTTTATATGATATATAATAATTATTCCATTTACTAAGGATATAAGAACACGTATTGTTAACTTTTGTTGTTATGTTTTGACCTGTTGACCCGGCCAAAAATGCCATTCAAGGTAATGCACCGGAAGGAGGTGACACATTCTGGTGGCAGTTATGAGAGGAAATCGCGTGGGCGGAAATTGGCTGATGAAATGGGACGAGGTAAAAAAAATCCCATTATACTCTCATAGATTGAGGCACCGGAAGAGAGTGACCTCTGAACTGGATGACAGTTATTTCCGCTCGATGACGATCACACAGGCCATTCCAAAGAAAGCGGAAGTGACACATCCCGGTCCCCAGATATCGGAAGTAGTCGTGGAGGCGTGTCCATATCAGTGCGTGGAAGTTTGAAGGTAATATAAGGCCGACGAGTTGAGTTCAACGAGCCAGTGGAGACAGGCGAGTATATTTGAGGTGGTAGACGAGATGTAGTAAGGAAAGCCAGTGCTCCGGTTGAGCAACCATGGAGAACGAGAAAGACAAAACGCTGACGGCCATAACTTCGGGGTCAAAATATTTCAGTAATGTTCGGTCTCCAGCTCTCTTTCACACGCAAACTTGGAACAACCCTTTTGAAACTTACAAATAAAGATGAGAGGTAAAATAATTGATAAAGAAGTCTTCCTGCTTCCTTCATTCCTGCGTCCTTTCTTCTTGCGTCTTTGTACTTGCGTCTGTTTAATTATTGTGTCGTTGTGGTGCTGTAGATGACTATATAACATTGTCTAATTTGAATTAATTTAAGATAAAACCTGGCGAAAGAATATCTATTTTTTAATTTTAAGCCTACTACATCGATTTAAAAAAAACAATATATAATCACAAATGATTCTTCTTCTTCCTATTCTTCTTCTTCTTCTTCTTCTTCTTCTTCTTCTTCTTCTTCAAATAATAATAATAATAATAATAATAATTATTATTATTATTATTATTATCATTACCAGCGTTAGTTTTGGTTTTTCCCCTGGAGTTTCAGTGACAGCAATTCTCCTCCAGTCTTCAGAAGTATTCTTAGTATTCCAGTCGATCACAACAACGCTATAGTTTGGATGGTGTCTACTCGTTCTTTTATTAGCAAATCGCCCAGTCTCTGTACCAGTCCTTTGGTGACTGTACTGTGGGCACCAATTACAACTGGTATTGCCGTCACTTTCATGTTCCATTATTGTTTTTTTTTCTGCTCTCTAACAAGGCCAAGGCATTGATCTCTCTTTTCGCTTTCCTTTAGTTTCGGAACATCAAAGTCCACTATTCGACAGGTTCTCTTTGTTTCTTTTTTTTTTTTTTTTTTTTGACTATGATTCGGTCAGGTCATCCTGTCCAGATTTAGTAGTCTTTTTTATCTATCAAAATCCCAAAGAATACCGTACATCTCCATTACTACGTCGGATTCATGGTTATAACTATACCATTTGTTCATATAGTCATATTTAAATTTTTTGCACAATTCCCATTTGATAACCTTCCCTACCCAGTCATGTCTAGTGCTAATTAACGTCATTCGGTTAATATGTGATTGATCGCTTCGTCTCTATCACTAAATAATCTCCATCTGCTATATTGTTGCGTCTTGTCTATATTTGCTTTGACATAATTAGTCCTAATGGCGTTGTTTTGTACTGTTATCAGTCGAGATTAAGATTATTATTATTAATATTATTATTATTATTATTATTATTATTATTATTAGCAGCAGCAGCAGCAGCAGCAGCAATCTATGAATGTTTCTACCTCCAGTTTTCTTTGATGGTTTTTCAATAAGTCCATCTAACAGCATGTCCCTACATGACTATTGGATTCTTCAAAATATTGTAAATGATCTTAGCAGTGTTGTTATCAGGAAGTTCTTGATTTTTTCTCTGATCTCTGCTTCCTTCAATTTGTTCTTCGAAGCCTTTGGGTACCATCCCAATCGGTATCACTGTCATCTTCATGATCAACAGATGTTTCAATCCTCTGAAAAGAACTAAATATTTGCCATTTTTTCGTTTTCCTTTACTTTTGCTATGCGCAACCCCCGCCTAAAAAAATCAATCGTGCGACTGGATTTCCCGCTCAATTAATACAGTAGCGTCGTCCAGTCCGTTTCCCACTGCACCACGGAGATTCTCCCTCACAGCCTAATCGCTAACTAAATAATTCAAACGTAGTTTTGTTGCTAAGTAAAAAATAGTCGGTCGCATGTATAGATCGAACCTTACAAGCCACGAGTCAGCTCCACAAAGGAAAGAAAAAATAAACGGGAAAAACGAATTCCAAGAATACATTGGCCATTTTCTTTTTCCTTTTTTACTCTTCGAGAATTTACAAGAGGGAGATATGTCAGACTTTAATTCTGTCATACGGTCGACGAACCCAACCGTGACAGTTCGAGTTGGCACTCGTACGCTTATCTCCTGATTGCTTCCTTCAATATTTAGGGCCCTGGCATGAGCATAAGCAATTGGGATAAAACACTTTCTGTCAAGGAACACTAAAACGTGAAAAAAGGTTATATAGTGAATCATAGAAGATTAGGGTTTAGGCAAAATGGTAGATGTATTTAGAATCGTGACACAAAACATACACTGATGCATATGCACGCGTAGGCGGGTCAGGATAAGACGAAAGAGAAATCCAAAAAAGTAGGAGATTCTAAAGATTACAGCGTTCCTGGGGTTAAATTGTGGATACTGAGAATTGTGTTCGATTTTTGAAGACATCTCGTTACGCTCGCAAGAAATGATCAACAGCTATCATATGTAAAAACTCTAATAAATCATTATCATCGTCTTCAAGTCATGCCGACGACACATTTTTCTTTGATTCCTTTTTCGTTCTCTGTGTCTCTATCCCCATTCGTTCCTATCAGCTATCTCACCAATGTCCTCGATACGGAGCCCATTGTTCTCACATAAATGATAGATGTAAGTTTTTAACAGTTGAGTAACAGTGGTGTGCCTTGTATGTTTTGTTCGTATTTCTTGCATGGTATGTAAAAAGGGATATAAATGGCCGTTTAATTAAGTCTTATAGCGAAGGAGGTGTCCGTGGTGTAATGGTTATCGTCGTAGGAAATGGACACGGTGTCACGAGTTCAAATTCTGGACGAGACTGATTGCATTTCCCATAGCACTAATACCCTTGGGAAAGGTATGAATCTAATTATTCTCCCTCCAGCTATGGGTAAATAGTAGGACAAACGGTTCTTCAGCCTTGGTGAGGCAACTAGTCTAGGAGAAGGAAAACTCTGAATTTAAACCTGTTAAACTCTGCTAAAAAAATTGACCATGTGTCATAGTCATATCCTGCCCGAGCGGAGGGGTTAGGTAAATATGAATTAAGTCTTATAGCGCGTTACTTCCAGTATTTATTCAAGAGCTTGCAGTATACTTTTGTCGTTCCCCTGTAGCTTTTTATTGAAGCATTTGGAAAAGTTAAAAGCTATCAGTTTTACTGATACATCTACAGCTTAGAAAAATGTCCTTTTTATTTTTTCATTGAGATCTAATTTCTATATAGTGGATGATCTGTCAGTGACATCGAACAGTGAATGAGAGATTGTGACTTAGGTATGTTAACTGGTTTACTTCTTCCATTGGCTTTCCATTTAATGAGATTTTACCATCTTGATTAAAACACATGAATTCTGTTTTATTTGACATAATGAACAGACCATTTTTTTCTTCCTGTCTGCTCCAGCTTATGCAGTAGAGAGTCGTCTTGAGCAGTTATATTTACAAGAAACACTCTGTCGTCTACATAATCTGCATCAGTATTGGATCATGAGGAGAATTTACTTCTTGCCTTCTTTTGTATGAAACCATTTACTTTTATGAGATCTAGTGATGTTTGTTGTATATGTGATGTTGCAAAAATATTTATCCCAGGACGGGAGTTTATTTTTCGCACGTATGAAATCGGGGCAGTCTGGCACTTGATCCCTCGCAAAATAAGTCCCAGTTAAGATTCCTTCTTCGGGAACAGGGGAATTGGCAGATAATGTGGGGGTTAACTTGGGGCTAGACTGACCGCCGCTGGCAAGGGGTTTCCAAATTTCACGTTACACACACCCACCAGACCACTTCATCTTCCTACACCTAGGATAATGGAAGATATGGGCCTCTAGGTTTAGATATAATATTATTATTTATTGTGGTCGACAATTCCATTTCCCGTGTAATATTTTTAAAGGCGAATAGGACATTTAGCGAGAATAAATTGAGGCGAAAATGAAGCTGAAAAGGAACATGCAAAAGAAGGAAATTCCATAGGCAAACAACACAATGAATAAATTTCGACACGTGGGGACATCTAAAATATAACAAGGCTTTAATACGTGCGGACACAAGCAAATAATTAAGGCACCGGCTATATTACTAGCAGATAAGACTTAAACACAATGTCTTTCTTTCCTTATCTTTCTTTCTCTTTTCTGTCTCTTCTCTTGAACCTTGAGAAGGTAGCAAAGTGTGTTTAGATCTTTAGAGTTCATGAAATGAACCTTTTCATTCTATTTCTATTTTTTTTCTTCATGCATATAATTCTTTATGCTTCTTTCTTTAAATTGAGAGGGAGAGCATACAATTGCAATACTTTGGAAGGATGGAGGAAGAAAACTGTTTTAAGGTTTACTTAGCTTCATCAACGGGGTTCTTCTGAGACTTCTTTTCTTTTACGGACTTGTGGGATTCTGTGGAGCTTGGCTTGAAGGCACCAGTTATCTTCTTGTCCAAAATTCTTTCCGCTTTTCCCCGGAGTTTCGGTGACAGTTTCAATACATCTTGTCACGCCAACTGCTGTCCTGAAACTCGGCTCTACTTCTTCGCCAAGAGTTGTGGCATTAGATCACCCGTCCTCTCACGGCGACCTCTCTCCTCAAAACTGAATTCTTTATTCCTATTTCCGCTGACGAAAAAAGCTACTTCCGTTTTAGGGTTCTGGCCAATCATTTGGCCTCTTTCTCCTTCCTCACCCTGTCAGGTGATTCATTCGGGCTACTGTACGGACCTCTGTCCCTCTTCTCTATCCACCCGGGTGAGGTTACGGAGTACAGATAGCTTGACCTACATTCTTTACTTCCTTCAACAGGTAGGCCGAGGAGTTGACCTACATTCCTCATTCCTCCTTTTAACGGTCAGTCTTTGAGGTCTGTTAATTCAAACACAGAAGGGTAGGGGAAATTTCTTATTTGTCTCTTCTCAGTGGGAGTCTACGTGACATATATAAATAAACAACGTCGACTTCAAACAACAATAGTAAAATATAGTCTTATTAGAAATTTTCCAAAAGCGAAGCAAGAACACATGGCTTGAAAGAAACTTAACTTTAAAATATAGCTTATGTATATATTTTCTTTTTTCAACCCAAAGCATAGAGACACTTAAAAATCACAAAATTAAATACAATAACACCTAGTTTCATAGATCTTATTGGTAGGAGGTTTTTCCTCACAAATTCATAGTCTCAAGCAGGATGTGATGTAAGATCAATTTTTAAGTAGGGTACTGCCGCTCTGAATTTAGAGATTTACTTCGTTTAGATACCTTGCAATGTTTAAAGAATACAATCTTTACAAGCATTTGAATATACTTATGTAAAAAAATATCGATTCATGCCTTTCTTGCGGGCACTAGTGGGAAGAAAAATGTAAACAGCCAGTTCCACAATATGAACTCGGCACTGATATAACTTCTAACACCGATAACCGTCACGCTAAGCGCTCCTCTTTTTTTCGAAGTAACTTTTATTGTTAAACAACACAATAATCCACATTGGTTAATACTCATAATGATTAAAGGAAACATGCACAATATTCAATGCATCGTATAATTACTTAAAGTAGCAGAAATTATGATAGAAATTATTGGGAGTGTCCTTGTGGTTAAAGTTCTGGACTGTGGCATTGCAATAAATGACTTCGAACTTCAGTTGTGTAATTACGTTTATTCTCGGATAAATACCTTTAGGAAAGGTATGAGACCCTTTCCCCTCCCTGCTATGGGTTAAATAGCATAACTGCTGTTCCTTTAGAAGGGTAGTTTTGGCATTAAATAACCCACGAAGTTTGATATTCCATTAAACAAAGGAACCAAACCAACACTTAAAAAGTACTTTCTATTGTACTTAGCTAAAGATATTTAATTTTTTTTACCCCTTTATCTCCTCATCACTGGATGATGTAAAAAAATTACATGAGACTCTGTCTATGGCAGTTCCCATAACTCATGGAATTTCTACCTCTTGATATGCTCTCTGAGCATAATAGAGTGATACATATCATAAACTCTTAGAGAAGTATTTGGAGGAATGAAGTTATTGAGATCTTGGGATGTTTTTTGTATATAAAAAAAGCAATCAAATAGACAACGTCGACTTTAAACAACAATAGTAAAATATAGTCTTGTTAAAAATTTTCCAAAAGCAAAGCAAGAACACATAGCTTAAAAGAAACTTAACTAAAAAATATGACTTATACATATATTTTATGTTTTTCAATCCAAAGCATAGATTGAGTAAAGAATCCTTTACGATGGACAATTTTCCATTTCCTTCAGAAACACGGCAAAGGCATGAATCTTTTGCCATCATTTTGAGAAAATTTTCTTAAATTCCAGCTTTTTGTTTTTGGAAATGTTTGAAATTGTTTACGTTCTTGATAACTCGTTTACGCCGTGTTGTTAAGTGTCATCGCATTCAAAGATCAATATAAGCATCGGTATATCTATAATATTGAAACACTGTAGTCAACGGAAGAAAATGAAAGAGTAACGTATTTGTATCTAAAATAAGATTTAACCTTTGTATAGTTAATATGCATCAGGTATTAAGAAGAAAGAATACACAAATGAACCTCAACATATAGAAATATATACATATTACCCTATGAAAAAGCAGCATGTGGTTTGATTTAGATTATCTTTTGTTTAATATTCCTATATTAACACAGAATGTCTCCTTTTAGAAAATGAGCCGAGGTACTTTTTAATCCGTAGCCGGAGGGATAATGGGGTTTATGCTTTTCCCAAGGGTATTACTTCGAAAGTGAATATAATAACACTGGTTTACCAAAATAGTTTTTTGGTCTGAGGCAAGAATTGGGATAGGTGCTTTTTGATAATTTGGGTGTACTGAATTCAAATTTATAAATAGTTTTGCTCTCTCACCTCTAGTTTTCTGGCTTTTAAATTGTCTCCTTTTAGTCTAAAAAGAGAATATATGTGCATATTTCAAGAGTTGTAGCAGCTTATGACAGATAAAACAGGATAGATAAAGAACACTGATTGAATCAATATATTGGATGACACAATTGCACAATTCATAGTACCACAGACAGTGAAAAGTGTGTTTTCTTAGAAGATCTCGTGTATTTTACCTCCGGGATGTCACGCAAGAGCATCCAGCAGAAGTCTCCCATCATGCCGGAGTTCCATTTGTCTTGATAGTTTGCCTCCATCTTCGTAATGTCTTTGTGGGATCTTTCTCTATGCTCATCACTCACTGCTCCAAGGTTTGGCGAGAAGAAGTTGAGGTGGGGATGGAGAAAATGAATCTTGAGTGACATTCGGTACCCCATATCCTCGTAGAGGTGCCCGTGGTGTAATTGTTATCGTCGTAGGAAATGAACACGGCGACACGAGTTCAAATCCTGGACGAGACTGATTGCATTTCACATAGCACTAATACCCTTGGGAAAGGTATGAATCCAATTATACTCCCTCCAGCTATGGGTAAATAGTAGGACAGACTAAGTTTTTCAGCCTTGGTTAGGCAACTAGTCTAGGAGAAGGAAAACTCTGAATTAAAACCTGTTAAACTCCGCTTAAAAATTGACCTTGTGTCATATCATGCCCGAGCGGAGGGGTTGGTAAATAGGGTACCCCATATCCTCGTAAGACTTTAGCAACTTCTCAATACAGGCTTGGTAATCTGGTACGCGTGTGTTACCAAGGAAGCCACTACAGATTGACTTAAATACTTCCCATGATCTCAGTTCTTTTAAGTTAAGAAGCTCCTCAAAAGCAGTATCCTTCAGCACTTCTCGGATCCTAGGTCCGACAAAGAAGCCCTCTTTGAGCTTAGCAGCACTAAGACCTGGGAACACAGTAGACAAGTGTCGGAAGGCAGCACCATTTTTGTGCAACGCCTTCACGAAATTCTTCATCAAACCAACCTTTATGTGAAGAGGAGGAAGAAGCACCTTATTTATGTCCACCAGACGATTCTCCTTGAGGCTGTGTTCGCCAGGAACAAAAGTACTTTTAGACCCCCAGTCTTTCTGCTTGTAATGCTAGAATACCGCTCGACTATCTCTGAGACAGAGAAAACAACAGTACTTTTTGAAGCCTGCTTGCAAACCCATAAGAAGACCAATGACCTTAAGGTCCCCACACAGACTCCATTGGTACTCGCTGTACACAATAGCTTCTAAAAGAAGCTCCATATTGTCATAGGACTCCTTTAGATGGACAGAGTGTGCAATGGGAATGCTAGGATATTTATTCCCGTTGTGCAGAAGAACACCCTTGAGACTTCGCTTTGAAGAGTCTATGAAAAGACGCCAGTCTGAAGGGTTATGTGGCAAACCAAGGGACGTAAACAAGCCAGGTATGTTTGTGCAGTAGCAAAACTTATTTTCCATGTCAAAAAAGGAAGCAATGTCTTTGTTCCGATTCTTGAAACTGGTGATCCTTACATCTTCCAGGACTAGGTTCCACTGTTTAAGCCGAGAAGCCAAGAGCTCTGACTGCTGTTTTGACAGATACTAATTACGAGCAAGATCATTCAGGTTTTCTTGCGTGATCCAGTGTGGCCCATTGCCACTTGTTCCTGAATATGTAGACTCAATATCTTCCAAAGATATTGACTCAGCAGAATCCTTCCTTGAAGGCATTTCTTCATCTGATGAGGAAAGAAGATCCTTATTTACTGGAGGTGTGGGTACAGGAAGATCATCTGAATGGAGAACGGGTCTCATAGCAGATCGAAGGTTGGGATATTTGATCTTTTACCTCGAAGATGCATTGAAACCAGTTATATTAGTTAAACAAAAATAACAATCATCTGCATGGTTTCGCGGCTCTCTCCAAACCATCGAGACTGCAAAGATGAAAGCAAAGTTGTGCATTTGAAAATGTAATACTAATATTTAGTAACCCAAAAGATGCGTAACATGATAGTTGAGGGACACCAACCTCCTGCGCCGCCTGCAAGACAACCTCTTCCAATGACTGCCAGAGTGTGGATTGAGACCTGCTGCTCTAACTGTCAAAATCCGTCTTGATATATATATAAATATATATATATATATATATATATATATATATATATATATATATATATATATAATGTAATGCTATCACTTACATTTAGTGCATAATAACTAAAAAATAAACCATAAGTCTCACAATATTAGATTTAACCCTGAATTCATATACGCCTTTATGTACCCTATATGCACAAAATGCACACTATGCATATCTAAAAAACTAGTGGTGATGAGTAAAAATGGATTTCAAATTTGAATTCAGCACCCTCAAATTAGGTAAAATCGGGTATTTTTGTGCTTGCCTCAATTTCTTGGTAAACCAGTGTAATGTGACTGGAGTTTAAACTCGCTTGTTACAATGTATCAGTCCAGCACATAAGCCACAATGCTATATCAAATCCACCGCAGTATGTTTAGTGAGTACAAAAGTGAAAAATATTTACCTGTTTATGAAAATAAAAATGATCATAGCCATGTTTTTTCATTGTTCCATAGAAGAGGCATGTGACAACGTTACCTTGGTTCAAATAACAAGCAAAATGAGGCCGAGAAAAGGCTTCTGAAATTGTCATGTGCCACTCCAACAAGATACTCAACGGATACATCTATTTCCTTTTTGATTTAATAATTTATTATCGCTCTACACACGGGATTAGATAATCTAAAATGTATGATATAGTACATGCTTTAATCCTACTATTTCTCTTTTGTACATGTTTTTTTTATGTGAAACCTACACATAAAACTACATGATACAAACAAGTGATATCAGTCTACACAGGGATGTTAATGGCAGTCATAAAAATACACGAAGCCAATCAACACCTTTTTTCTATAAAATCTACCATAGATAGCTCCAGTCAGTGCTATTTTGAAGTCTCAATTTTTTTGCCTTATCTTCAAAATTTACTACTTACATCTGTGGAATTGTAATCTACACCTCGAATAGTTAAGAAACGACAATAAAATCAACATCAAAATTGTATCTTCAATATCTTCAGTAAATAACACGCAGTCAGAGCTTTTTTAAAGCCTTCTTTCTCTGCTAAATCTTCCAATTACTCCATTTCAATTGATGACATTAGATTCAATTCCTAGAATTGTACAAGAAACGATATAAATCGGCTTGATGAACAACAGAGAAACACGTCAGATAAAAGAAATCAATGGATATAACAAGTTACCAAAATTCCGAGTCATACAATGAAACCACACATCGTATATATCGATCATCAAATTTGAAGCCCAGCAGAGAAAGAGGAGCGGGGAAGAACCCCACATAAGAGAGAGAATAATCTATTTTAAGGTTTTGATAAAATCATTGTTCACTGTTCTATTATTGATTACAGCGGTGTTTTTTTTTTTTATACAAACAACACGAAAACCTCCTATATCAATTAGTATGCGAAAACGTTTGTAAAATACCCTCCAACATGAGATGTAATTTGAGGAAGTGACAGCAAAGTATTCACCAAGACGAACCACGGTCTCTCAATCAGAAACATCTCAATAAAAATATCTTTGCTTGCTTGATTGGTGTTTACGTCATGTCAAACCAACTAGCGTTATTTTATGCCAAGATGTTAGGAATCTTTTATCTTTACATATTTTGTTTTGTCGCTGTTTCACAATAAATTTTCCGTGCACATATATGATATTAAGTATTCCTATCTTATACATTTTTATACACAATTATATGGTAGAAGTGACTATTTCTGCTAAATAAATATTTGCCTGCAGGAATATGGTGTCAAGTAAGTAATAATGATAATTTTAAATAAATAATTATAGCTTCAAGAAATTATTTTTAATAGAAATAATTTATACACTATTGTATGGTATCAAGTTTTCTTATATAATATAAATGATTTTGAAACTTACCTATTTGATACATTTATGGGACCATAAAAGTTACTACCACAGCAGCTTTGACTGGACTTAGATGTGTAAAGTTACGGCAGCACTTTGACGTGTGTCCCGTTAGGGCACCCTTAAATGGGTTGTAATGATGCCCCTTAAAACTATCAGCGTGACCGTGGTAACCTTACCGTGGAAATGAACTCAAACAAAAAACGCCTCTTTGCACAGTATTTGCGAAGTTTACTATTGCTGAACCGTTTTTCGTAATCAGCCAAAAACAGAGGAAGAAGCTTATGCTAGCAAGAGAGAGACAGAGGGTATCAGGGAAGAGATAGGCGTCTATTGTTATTCCTTTGTTCACTGGTAGTTTTTTTTACGTGCCTGGTTGTTTCCGTGACCATTGTCTTCGTTGTCTCCCTTCGAATCTCCCCCGCGTCTCCTCTTCATCTTCTTCTCTCTCGTCTCTGAAAATCCGTCGTTATACATCAATCCCTAAATATATCAATTACCTAATTAAAGTGACTGCCCAGACACGAATATCAGTTAATTCTAAACAATTTTGAATTCGTTAACAAACGCTTATTATTGAATATTTTACATTCCTAAATATTAACTTATAAACAAATGCCTATTCTGGCTTTGAATCTAGATTATCATTAAAATCTCGCAACTCGCTTTAAAGTTCAAATTTGAACTAAAATGAATGTAATAGCTGAAATAATGAATTGAAATCCTTCATTATTTTAAAGGACCCATGCCAATGAAGGTGTCTACTATACACCCCAGAGCACAAGAATTATAGCCTCAACTACCCATGTACTTTAAACCCTCACTAAGGACACAACTTTTGTAGGGGGTTTTACCCTTCTGCATGAGATGCAGTCAGCGTATTCAAAACCCTGCTGACAGGGCGTTTATCTATTATTATATACTATATATCCGATATATTTTTATAGGAACACTTCTGTATTTGACGTCTTATTTTTTAACCACTTCCAAATTGACTGCCGGGCGTACGTTAGTTTAAAACTGTATTTTAATCTACCAACTATCCGTAGAGTAGTATGCGCTATAGAAATTGCTTTCAGATTTTATTTTCGCATCTGTTTCGGATTTATCCTCACATATGTTCCCAATGGTTTTCAAAATTGTATTTGAGTTAATTTAAAACTTATAAATTTAGAAATATATTCAACCTGAAAAGGCTTAACGACCTATGACGCAAACCGAAAGTATCATTAGCGATAAATTACCTTGATTTTTTGTGCTATAGCTCGCCTGTTGATATAATTCACTCTTAGGCAGTAGGTATATTTAGAAACATATACAAACATCTCAGATATTTGCACACACGATATGTTTAAATTTTATTTATCGCTGTTCTTGTTTAGAGAACCAGAGAATCTATTTTCAGTGATTATATTCTCGGCAAATTAACTGTAAGATTGCAAATATCATTCTTAATGGCAAGTATTTTAGTTTACTGAATCCGAAGTAAACACTATCATTTCAGGACTCCTAATGAACGAAAATAGAAATTTAAAAATTCTTTAATAGAAAACCGTAGGCTCTAAACTTACAGCAACAGCAGCAACAGCAACAACAACGACATCAACAACAACAACAACAACAACAATAATAATAATAATAATAATACGAAATAGTCGACTTTGATTTCCCGACTGACCACAGAATAAAACTGAAAGGATGTGAAAAGAGAGATAAGTACCTTGACCTTGCAATAGAATAGAAAAAAACTATTGAACATGAAGGTGGCAATTATACCAATTGTGATTGGTGCGTTTGGTACGGTAACTAAAGGATTATCAAAGGGCCTGGAGGATTTGGAAGTTGGCGGCCAAGTGGGGACCATCCAAACAACAGCATTATCGAAAACGGTCAGAATACTGAGCAGAGTCCTGGAGATTTGAAGAGATTTGCTGTCTGTCAGTCTCCAGTGAAAGACCATCAGCTAACGCTGATATGAAAAACTCTAATATGTAAATAATACGAGGAAGAAGAAGAAAAAGTGAGAAGGGGATTAGATCCAATGGGAATTACGCAAGAGATTAACATTTTACCATACTACCAAATCCTAAATGCACAAACAAGAATTCAATCTAGATTGAGAATGACACGCATAAAATACACTGGGATTTTGAAATACAAATGGATCAGTGAATCAGAGCCCCAAAAACCTAACAAGACGAAAGAAAAACAAAACATGTTATCTGCTGCATATTGCTTCAAATATACTACTTGAAAACATACTGTTTTTTTTTCTTTTATTTCTATTTGCCTTACTTCTATAATAATCTATTTAACAATATGAGATGACACATGGCGTAATAGTAAAAGTGTTGGACTGTAGAATTTATACTCGTTGGTTGGTTGGTTGGTTGGGTTTAATGGCATATCAACTTCTATAGGTTACTTAATGCCAAAGCCTATTTACACATATGTACGGTTTGTAAACACATAATTTAATGATATCATACTAAAACCAAACAACTCATTTACTCGCTTACGAGTAAATATTTTAAAGTATTTCTATCTGACATTAGTTTAATTAGTGATGATAGTATTTTTAAAAAATTATTTCTCTCTATTATTTCTACTTACACAAACATAATGGTATTTCTATTCAGCAATAATTTGCTTTCAGTTGGTTAGTTTGTTGTCTTTTCAGGATTGTAACCAAGTCTATATTTTCTGGTACAACCTGGTCTCTTTCAAGAACGACATTTATAGTCATGTTATTATGTTCCCTTTTGGATTAATAACCATGGAAAATGTATAAATTAACAAGACAAAAGCACATGTTATCTGGTGGATATTGCTTCAAATATTCAAATTTGAAACCTACTGTTTTTTTCTTTTATTTATCGCGACGGGGATAACATTATTATTATTATTATTATTATTGGGTTTTTAGGTTAAGGTTTAATTTGGTTTTGTTGGTATTTCGTTGTAGCGTTGGTAATTAGTTGGTAGCGTTGGTATTTCGTTGGTTGCAATCCCCTCGGAAAATGTTGATGGAAAATAAACGTGGAGGAGAAAAACAAAGACGTCGTTTGGTTTTTTGTATCAAGGTTTTAATGGCAGCATGAAATAAAGGGTTTTACGCTGGTATGCTGCGAGACTAGTAGTAAGGAAAGAAGGTAGGAAGTTGTTAAAGTGTATCATCTAATTTGTTTTTAACTAGTGTAACACGAAATCGTCTATAATCCCAAAACGGGACTTTATTTTCGCACGTGTGAAGACGGGGCAGGTTGGCACTTGATCCCCTACATAATAAGTCCTGTTCAGAGTTCTTCTCTCAGGCATATAAGAACTGGCATATTACGTGAGGGAATAATTTAGGACCAGACTGACCGCCGCTGGCAAGGGGTTCCAAATTTCCCACTATCACACACCCACCAGGCCGCTTTCTTCCTGCCCCTAGACAATGGAAGATAATGAGCCTATAGGTTTTAGTTGTGATAATATTAATATTGCAGTAGTCGGCAACTCCGGTTTCCTGTGTGATACTTTAGGAATTAATAGGACAATTCTAAGCAAGATAACAAAAGGCGAATAGAAGCTGAAAAGAAAGCATGAAGTAACAACATAGACCACATGGTAAAATGAACATACATAAATTCCTTTACTACTTATATATACACGTTCAGAGTGTCAAAAACATATAATTGGACAGTCCACGAATATAAACGTTTTTTCTGACTTTTGTCCTTCGTCAAATTGAGAGAGAGAGAGAGAGAGTGGTAAACGAAATTTGGGTGTAAAGGAAAAATGTCCCCAAAGTTACTTATCTGATTTTCGACGGGGTTCCACTGGAGAATTTTCTTCTTTCACGGGCTACTAGACTTTGTTCTGTTTTTAGTACTGGCTTGAGGGACTCGGGTCTCTTATGTCTCAGTTAATCTTTTTGTCTTCAGCCCGGAGTAAAATGGCTATGGTTCGTCTGCCCGCTATGAACCCTGCTCAAAAACTAAATTTCTTCCTATTTACTTCCGCTGAGGGGAAGGGAGCCCCACTTCCGTTTTGGGGTCCCAGCCAACCATTTGGCTTCTCTCTCTTTCCCCTTCCGATGTCCGGCGACCTGAGGTCACTAAGTACGAACACCTGGTCTCCCCTGCGTGACCCACATTCCTTCCTAACGGTCACTTGTTTGACGGCTTGATACTGTCAATTTAAATACGGGAGGATAGTATTAGTCTTACCTCTACGTCTCCGTGGGCTATCACGTGACACTAGGATCCCATTGGTCTAGAAGAATAGACCCAAGGGGTCCATAAACTAGATGGCTCTCCTCATAATGGTTAATGCGGCTACAGCTATTCAGGAACAACGAATAGACGTCCGTTCCCTTTGAGGATTTCTGAGCGAGAGAGAGATTCACGACCTTTCTTCAATTTTTGGTGCTGCAAGGAAATATGGTTCGGGCTTAATCAGACAAGTCATCTTGATTGGGTGAAAATGTTCGGCGACTCTAAAGGTCAAATAAAATTACGCGCCAAACAAAAATTCAAGTTTCTTTCTGCTACATATTTCTATTTGTCTTACTCCTTAAATAATCTATTCAACAATATGAGATGACCCATAGCGTAATAGTAAAAGTGTTGAACTGTAGAATTTATAGTCATGTTACTATGCTCACTTTTGGATCAATACCCATGGGAAATGTATAAACCTGCTTATTCTCTCAGCTATTTGTTAAATAAAGAATGCTACGTGCAATCTTAAACAAGTCCTGGCGGCAACACCCCACAAGACACCAGCTGTACGGCCACCTGCCCCTTATCACGAAAACTATTCAAGTTAGACGATCCAGACATGCAGGACACTGCTGGAGAAGCAGAGATGTACTCTTATGGACCCCCACACATGGCCGTGCAAAAGCAGGACGACCAGCACGAACATACATTCAGCAGCTATGTGAGGATACGGGATGTTGTCCTGAAGACCTACCTAGGGCGATGAACGATAGGGAGGAGTGGCGAGAGAGGGTCAGGGATATCCGTGCTACCAGCGCGATATGATGATGATGATGATGACAAGGTTAGCTTTGGCATTAAATTGCCCGTGAACGTTGGTATTCTATTAATCAAATAACTAAACCATATCATTATCAATATAGAGAGGGGAACGTTTCCATATAGAGCATCGACCTAGTCATAAATTAAGTTATCAAATATAATTTACCTAAATAAGCTTGGTATTTCAGCAGGCAGAGGCTACACTGTCTGGAAGCATGGCATTTAATGGTGTATCAGGCTGGTAGTGCATGAATTGGTCATCAACTTTACTTTGTTGATCCACTGTTGTAAACAGATTAAGACCCTTGACATTTCCGCGTCAGCTGCCTTCAAATCATGGATATCTCATGGGAGGATAGTGTCAGACACGGAAGCGCTACGTAGATGCCATGCCTGAAAATGAGGCCCTTGTGATGAAGCAAATGTATGTTGGGTATGCGGTCCTTATGGACGAAAACGTTTTCCCAAATATGCTTTTCTTCTCTGAGCAAGTTCCAGGTGCAAGGAACAGCGGATGTTTACACTAGAGATTCAGTGCTTGAACGTACAAGGGTGAGTCAAATGTTTTGCAATATTAAAGCCTAATTGAAGGCTTAGGATGTTTTGCCGAAATCATGAAGGTGACAACCCATACTACACTGTGGAATGCAGACTTTGTTTTAAGTGCAATTCTGAGTGCTACTTGCGACATTGACTGCTATATCTTTAACCATATATCTTTGATCCACAGTTATATGTCTACCTAAATTTTTCTGTGGTTCAAGGTTTTTGAAACCCGAGCACAATGTATTCACCTATCTGGATCAAGTATATATTCATATTTTTGACAAGAGTCGTTTCTTATTATATTTGACAGCGTTCGAAATGAGAAAGAGTGAGTTAGCGTATTATATTCCATTGAGAGCTAATCAGTGTGGCATTAAAATAATACAAACAGCGGAGCAATGAACAATATCAATTAATAAAATAATACTAATAATTGCTGGTACCTTCCGCGAATTGGAAGAATCAGTCACGATATATGCGCCAAAAGTTATATATAGCGAAATTTTAAGAAAAATATTAAATACATTCAAGTAAATCTGAGTACTCATTGTATAGATTATTCTTGCTAATCGAATTAAATCGCTGGACGTGTAACCAATCAATTTTCCCTTCATTCACTTGTTTCTGTTCGGTCTTTTAAAAACACAGCAAAAAGACGCCAGGCTTACCTAGAAAGAAGAATCTAAAATTCTTCGGTTTGCAATTATTTCCAAATATGAGTTGGTATATTACCTGTGACGTCAAAGACCTCTTTTCCGTTAGAAATGGATTTTATGTAGAGAACATTGAATTACGGAAAAATGCATGCACAAGTATTCAAAAATACTGCCCGAGAAAAAGCGCATGATTTTAAGTAGTTACCGATGAATTAGAAATATTCACGAAAGTCAGAATATTTTCAGACAATTCAAAGTAAGATTTCAATTGACTGTAGAAGTTCAATTTGTATCAACAATATTTACATATACTTGAAATTACTTGTCATAAAATAGAGACAACGATATATATATATATATATATATAAACACACACACACACACACACACACACACACACACACACACACACATATATATATATATATATATATATATCATCAGCTAGGAACTCCATGAAACTCTCTCGCCACCCGTCTCTATAGTCCGTCGCTCCGAGGAAATCTTCCCGGTTGTTTCGCCACAGAGCTGTTGTATATAGGTTCTAGCTGGTTGTTCTGCGTTTACTCGTCCATGTGAAGAACTCCACGGGATTATATTGCTTATGAGTTCGTCGTTACTTCTCCAGCTGTGTCCTGCAAGTCTTGTTCGTCTAACATTGATCATTTTCGTGATGGGTGGTAGGTGTCCGTACATCTACTGTGTTGTGGCGTGTTGCCTCCAAGACTAGCTCAATATTGCTAGAAACATTTTTTGTAATTTCCGCCCAGCTTTTCCTCCATACCTTTAGTGAGCGTTCATGGAGTATATCCATATTGCAATATCGACATGACCGCTGTTTGGAAAAAGACTGCAGTCAGGTCTGACTTTCATATGAGTTATAGTCTATCGGTAGCTATCCATGCCGTTGCTAGTCGCGTGTTAAAGTCATTCTCGGTTGATGAGACATCGGTTCCGAAGTAGGTGAACTTCTCTACTAGTTTCAAAGGCCCATCCTTTAGTGCAGAGATGTCGCCTTTTTGATTAAAGCACATGTATTCTGTCTTGTCTGCGTTGACATGGAGGCCTATGCGACCAGCTGCTCGTTCTTGACTATGTAGCTGGGTTTCGGCTAGGGCAGTTGAATTTGCCAGAAGCGCTATGTCATCAGCATAGTCCTCGTCCGTAATTGTGCAGGGTTTATTCTGCTTCTTTCTTTTGTCTGCATGAAAACATTTACTTTCATTAAATAAATAGACGTTCTAAGCACGTTGTCTAGGCAGATGATAAACAGGTATAAGCCTAATGCGTCTTCTTGTAACACTTATGCTATAATTTCAAAATAGTCTGAGTCTCCATCCGGAGAGCGGACTTTTACTTTCATGTCTTTATATAGCACCATAAGGCCTGCGACGGTTTCGTTGGGTAGGCCATAGGCAAGAAGTATTTGCTTCATCTTCCCAATGTATATGGGTTCAAATGCTCTGGAGAAGTTGACAAATAATATTGTTGCCTCAAAAGTTTTTGCACATACACCATTTACAATTCGATGGATTGTAAAAAATTGTGATATCGTGGATCGAATTCTTCGAAAGCCATTTTGGTTCTTCGTAAGTATTTTCTTAATTTGCATTCTATGCAGTTGCATAGTAGAGAATTGTAGATCTTGGCTGCTATGGATGTTAGGGCTATGCTTTGGTAGTTCTTGGCTATCCGAGGTCAACCTTCTTATGGAAAGGGAGGATTCATCCCTTTATATATCTGCCTAGTGTGTTTTGGTTAATTAAGGTATTTCTGTGTTGGAGCAGTATGCCGTCGAATTGGCTGGTCTTCCATAATTCTGGGGGTATTTCCTCAAGCCCTACTACCTTCCTATTTTTTTTTATTTTTCTTAGAACCGAGTCGAGTTCTTCTTGTTTAAACTGTCCCAGATTGATGTCAAGTTGATTACGAATAATTTTCGTGATTCCTTCATGCTTAACTTTCGGAGGTTTTCCGGGTAAATTCTGGAAATATTGTTTCCACATATGTATTCATTCTTCTTGGTTGGTGGCTTTCAGTTTAGCTTTTGCAGTGCTCTTCCTTCTGATTACTTCGTTTACCGTCTGCCATGACATCCTACATTGTTTATCTTCAACCGAGTCTATGATCTTATTGATCAGATTTTGTATGTATTCTGTTTGTTCTTTCAGGTATATGTTAGCTAATTTTGTGCCTTCTTAAGTTTTTGAGTATTGATAGTGCTTGGGTTCCTCCTATTGCATTTGGAAGCAGTTTTTAAGTCTGTACGTTTTTTTTTGTAACCGTTAGTGTATCCAATGGGACTCTAGGTTAAGCTTTTTGTTTGGTAGGTATACATTTTGCCGCGGCCGCTTTTGAGTAAGCATTGACGAAATTTTCATATACGTCATTCGGAGTTGGCATTTCTGATATCTCCTGAAGAGCATTGAATTTGTTTGCTAGTGTTAACGCATATCTATCACTAATATCCCTGTTGTTAATCAGGGACCAGTCATAGAGTAAGATTGCTGTTGTTTGTGCCTTATTCCGTCGTAGGTTCAGTCGTATGTTTGTAAATTTTTCTAAATGAACGTTTTAAACCAAAAAGAGAAAACGTTCCACCTGACAACTTCTAAACAAAACACTACAAATAATTAAAACAATAAAACTAAAAATGTCAACTCAAAACTATATGACCACTGATGACTACCAAAAGAATGGTCGAAAGCTATTGGGCAAAAATATAGGTCAATTTTTTATCAGTTCTATCCCGACACAAGAAATATAACCCTGAGACATGAATTATAATTAAAAATAATAGAGAGTGTTCCATATTCTTTATAATAAATAACTTGCAGCCTTAACCTTCTTTTCTATATATATATATATATATATATATATATATACTAACGGCATTTGATTAATGTGTTTTTCTTCTGCTTGGGAAAATTGAATTTAAAATTAGCCCTGAATTGATAGCCTTTATCTCTGTGTAACTTTTTTGTTACCATCGGCTTTTTTAGTTATTTTTTCTTTTGTTTTGTTTTGTTTTTCTGGTTGGAGGACTTTCAACTTAAGAATTGACTCATTATCAGACGTTTTTTCTTTTATTTTCTTTCATTTTTTATAGCTTTTGGTGAACTTTCTTTCTTTTTTTTCACAGACCCATGGTTTTGTTTTATTATTCATGCAAATGGCATAAACTTATTACGGCTTTTCATTCATTTCACTTTTATTTTATAATGGATTCTTCGTCTATATCTTTTTCAATTCTATGATGATGAATTTCTCATCACTGTTGAAATCTTGACCATTTAATCGAAATTGTTCCCCTACTGATATAACATTGTACTCATATATGCTCGAAGACTCACATCAAGAGCGTAGAGGAAGTAGTTCTACCCAGGATCGACATTGATACAACTGAAAGACTCTGTCTGCCAAAAGGTTTTTTCGCTATGCCACACAAATGAGAGAACCTAGCGTTGGCTGTGAGAAACGACAAAACTCCACGCAACACCACAGATGAATTCAAAGCAAAGAAAATATCAGCAGTATTTAACAATTTAAACAAAGAGACCGTTGAAAAAACTAGCTGAATATTTCGATCTTATCTGGAGGTCGAGTTTGAGACAAAGTCGATTCCATTGAATAAATTTTATATTGAGTAATTCAAGATATTTTCATGTAAATTTGACAAAGTGAATTGTCAATGTTCTTTTCTGCTTTGCGTTAATTTAAAAGGCAATTGACGTCTTGCATAATGTATAAATATGTATAGAATTGATTCTATATAATTATATTGAATGATTTACTCGTAGAAATTACTTGGTCACTGATTCTAATACGTCAGCACAGTACACAGATTGTCGATTTCTTCGAAACAACAGATGCTGAAACCCAATGGAGGGCTTACTTCCCAGTCTAAGGAAACTGTTATGAAGAAATTCCTGTTCAGGAGGGACTGAAAAATTGTCAAAATCGATGAATGTAAATGTCGAATGCGTAAATAAATCGTTCAGATAAATATATCATGCTAAATTTCACAATTTATTTTTATTGGACTTTCTGCTTTCTATGGTTGGACGTTGAAAATTCATTCATTTGCGTATTTAACTGATCCTTTTAAAACATAGTATCAAATCCAAGAGGAACTCTTTTAATTTGATTATATCATTTTTAGTTGAAAATCTTAACAATGAAGAAATCATACCCAGATTATAAAATTTGAATAATAAACAAAACATATTTAAATAGATATTTCTCTCGATATTAATGATCACTAAGTTGCGACGATAATAAAAAAACGGAAGCCATATTAGAATAACCATTTGAAGGATGCAGCCATGAATTCAAAAGCCGTTATTATCATTTCGGAATTTATTGACAATTAAAAAGTTGGCTTGATGCATTTCCATGAAATAATCTAAATGGACCGATATGTTTGCCTTAATATGTTTTGCTGTCTAGGACTGATATATTCATCGAAAAAAAAACTGTGCTATGCGATTTTCATACATGAAGAAAAACAAATTTAAATGAACTGAAAACAGCTTGGATCCAGAAATAACAAATCAAAGCAAAAAATATATCAAATCCATAGCACAAACTATTCTGGACATAAGTAAGTATGGACATTTCTGAGTTTTCAACTTGAAAACTGTGCTTTTACCAACCAGTACTATATATATATATATATATATATATATATATATATATATATGTGTGTGTGTGCGTGCATGTGTGAGTGTGTGTGTATGTGTGTGTGTCAAGTGGAGAAAACCTTGTATAGAAATGCGAAGTAGGCTGTACGTAGTAGAGTTCTGATTAGCATCATTGTTATACAAGGGAAATTGGTACATTTACTTGCAAGTGCATCCCACACACTCTTATGGCCTTGGGACAGAATGTTAGTGACAAAAGCTGTGAGACCCATCTTAAATGGAAATCAGCCATGAAGTTAAATTTCGTACCAGATCACATGAATTTACTTCGAAAATAAAGTACTTATCAAAGGAAACATTTGAATGATTTTAATTCCATTTCTGCAAGAACATACTGTCACATTCATTATTTATTTATATAGATAGACCAATCATACATATATATATATATATATATATATATATATATATATAGATAGATAGATAGATAGATAGATAGATATGCATAGATTTGCATATAAATATGTGTTTATACTTATTCGTATACGCACATATAAACATACACTGAAACATGCACAGATCCACACACAGATACACAGACACACACACAGTGACACACTCACAAACCCACACAAAGACACACAGACACGCGCATATATATATATGTATATAGATAGATAGATATATAGATAGATTTGCATATAAATATGTGTTTATACTTATTCGTATACGCACATATAAACATACACTGAAACATGCACAGATCCACACACAGATACACAGACACACACACAGTGACACACTCACAAACCCACACAAAGACACACAGACACGCGCATATATATATATGTATATAGATAGATAGATAGATAGATAGATTTGCATATAAATATGTGTTTCTACTTATACATATATATACACAGACTCACACTGACACACGCACAGACCCACACAGAGACATACATATATCTATATCTATATGTATATATAAATGAAAAAATAGAAAAACAACGAAATCCTAAAATGATAAATTTATTATAAAAGAACGTCAATGTTTAAGGGTTTCGGTTTTAGGAAACCTTCATCAGGAATTTAACATGGTTAAGCTAGAGTTGTGAGAGAAATCATAAATGTTTTCATAAAATACAAGAATAGGAGAAGAGAAAAATATATCCGCAAAGAAATATCATAAAAGCTCATGCGATAGGATCAAGCAAATGCTTTTAATTATTCATATATATATATATATATATATATATATATATATATATGTATGTATGTATGTATGTATGTATGTATATGTATATATATATATATATATGAATTATTATTTGGTCCAGTTAAACCCGAGTTGGGAGTAATTCCATCAGGCAAAAGGAAACTATTCAAGAGTGAACATTCAAATTTCCCTGGTATATATTTATATATATAGGTGGTCATGAATAGGATATATATATATATATATATATATATATATATATATATATATATATATATATATATATGTAGGAACTATAATTTGCCCAGTCAGCTAGGGCTGTAGAATACACCAACTGCACGTTTGTACATGGGTAAGACCCCACCTCCAATGAGTGTCTAGGATATAACCCTAAATAATCTGATAATGAGGTTCCAGTAATGCTGAAGTTTGGGGGGAATGCAGTGCAGTCAGTTATTGCAATCGCTGACAGGTCCATCTGGCCCGAAATATTAGCAGTTAATAGGACCCTATGTAGGGGTCAAATAGAACAAAACTGCGTATTTCTGCTAAACAAAATTTATTGAGATAGAACTGTTTTGACATATAATCTGTGTACTTATGTTAAGCTGAATTGTTTGAAATAGAACTATTTTTGACATTGAAACAGTACTTTGCTTAACTGAATTGTTCAAAATGGAAGTGTTTTCACATTTAACTATGTCTAAATAAAATCTATAAAATCTATACTCACATGAAACTAAATGGTTTGAATTTGTACTGTTTGTCTAAACTGAATAGCTTGAAATGGAAATGATTTGACAATTTAAAACTGATTATATATATATATATATATATATATATATATATATATATATATATATATATATATATATATATATATATATATGTATATATATATGATTAAACATATCAGTATATATACTTGTGTTTGTATATATAGATGCATATATATACGTATATATTTCTGTGTATGTGGCTCTGTGTATGAGTGTATGCGTGTGTGTAGGTGTGTGAGTTGTTTAATATAGAATAATGCAGAACTCTCCATGAACGTTACTCTCTATCTTCCTAATTAAATTTATTCCACTATTTTTACATCAATTGTTTTTCTTCATATATCTTATGAATAAAGAATTGAGTGTGTGCATGTATTTTTTTTAAAAGAAACTATCACATTCACTCGCTCCATTTGCGAAAATGATGTATCTTTTCTCTTGTCTATTGGATATTTCACAGTCTCAGCAAGAATATTTAATCAGGTTTTACTAATGGAGACCATTCCTACCACCATCATTTTTCTTTCTTTTGTCTATGCTTTAATTTTTTGTCCATTTTTGTATCCATTAACCTTCTTTTTCTTTGAGTTGTTTTTGCGAATAACTTCTGATATTTTTTCTAATATTTCACCTCATCGAGGCTGCAAGTATTCTCATTTGAAAAAGTTTTCAGTCATATTTCTATCAACACCTCTCTCTGAATTGTTTTGTCGTTTTATAGAATATATTTAGTATGAAAGTTAATCACAATAGGATATGATTTACATGCAATATACGTTTATTTCTCGACCTTCTTTCATACTTTTCTTTAATTTATGAATAATGAGCGACTTCATTAAGAAATGGCTCATGTTTTTAAGCTATAATAAGGTGTTTTTGACGTATGCATCGTAAAATAAAACACATCTTACTTTTGGCTATGCTAATTTAACTAATTATTTCTCCAACATCCAATTTCATGAAGTGAAATCATTCAAATTCTTTTTTACACTTTGGAGTTCAATCAAAATTAATGCATTAACGTAAATAAATTAGTATAGACTTTGACTATATAGTAAACAGGATAGGCATAGACCCTAGAATTTGAAAAGAACTGATATTTTTCTTGAATATTTTTAATAAAGATAAGGAATTTTTTATGTAACTAGCGTTGTAAAGTTTTAAATTTCATATAAACTTTTTACTCACAAGTTTTTAAAAGTAAACAATATCAACGAAAATATTTATTCAGTAATAGCCTTATTAGTAGTATTGGCTATGCGGATCACTTTCATTGACCTTACAGAGAAGGTTAAGCCTAGAAATAAGGTAAATTTCGATGTTTCAAGAACATATCTCACGGAGAAAAATTGTGGTGAATATTTCATTCAAAAGAAGAAGCTATTTATAGTCGAAAAATAGATTGCTTAACTACCCATGCGCAAAAAGTCCTAAAAAGTAAAATGTGATTACTCCCAACACTATCATTGTTTCTTAGTATCATGTTTGAAAATCAAATATTACACAAGTTAGTGAAATTTCACAAAAAAGTTCAACCAATCAAATAAGATTGTTCATGTGTGGATATGTGAAGGATCCAAAGACAGGAAACATATTTTGTATAACGAAGCATAGGATAGATAGAACGAGGAATTATAAACATGTGCTTATTTGAAAAATAAATTAAGTTAGGTACATTGGCAGAGGTTAGGGAACCTCTAGTTAAAAAAGCAAAATAAATAATAAATTGACGCAAAACTATGTTGTAGTTTCTATTTGCAGCTCATTCAAATTTTCCCGCTGACTTTTCCTCAGGTTGTGTCTGATTTAGTAAAAAAAATGTCGGCTGCTGGTTTTACCAAAGCTGTAGAAGTTCATGGATACTCCACAATACAATATCATGTGGCTGCTGTGGTTGCCAAATCTCTCTTCAAAATAATCCTGAAGGGAATATATTTGACACTAGGCTCTTCAGCCCAAGTTGCTTAGATGCTATCAGAATTTAGACTGTAGAAAAAAGTTAAGATGCTGTTTAGTTCTGTTTATCATTCTCTGTTTAGCAACAGCTCCTTCCTAATCCCCTATAAGCTTGGTGGGGTCGTCTTCACTTCCAACAGCCAATTGCTAACTGTTCTTTTCTCAGACTATTTCTTCATTCGAATTGCTCTCTTTAATATATATGACATTGACATCCATATTAGAAAAAACGATTTTCTAGCTTTGGCCATCAAGAACAAAAATAAGTTAAAATGTGAGACCCTTGTAAAAGATGTCAGGACTTTAGTTTTTTATCAACATTGAAAAATAACCCCTTCATTCCCTTCGAGAAATGACATTCTTTTTCTCCCATTACCAATTAAAATCTGCCAAATTTACAAACTTGGTGCCCTTTGCGTTTAAACTTTTATGCACACGTACATTTGCATTTATATGCACACATATGCTCTTTGGCTCTGCTTCTATGCTGATACACTTGCACCCATAAGTAAATACGTTTATATACGTATTTACCAATCCCTCCACTCGGGCAAGATATGACACGAGGCCAATTTTTAAGCGGAGTTTAACAGGTTTGAATTCAGAGTTTTCCTTCTCCTAAACCAGTTGCCTCTCCAAGGCTGAAGAACCCAGTCTGCCCTAATATTTGCCCACAGTAAATAAGTATATATATATATATATATATATATATATATATATATATATGTGTGTGTATGTATATTATTGTTCCTAAAATGCTGCACCTCAGAAAAAAAAATTATTCTGTTACTGGGTGTTAAATGTGGTTATCAACATTAACATTAATGATTGCACTTACCTAATAATTCACAGTCGGTCCTTAAACATTCAAAATATGTCATTTATCCTTAAGACACAATGTACGTTGACTTCCATTGCCCTTTCTAGAATCTGCCATTTTATGCGTAGAGAATTGCCTTTTTTTAAATTTCTTTACAAAATACATTTCAGCTGTTCTGTGTTACATTTATAATTTCTACTTCTAAGGTGTACCATTATGGGTTTACTGTCTTTTTTTCTAGTTATGTTAAGTGGGCTTGAAATAAATTTTCTCCTTCCTATTTGTGAGTATGGACGTTTTGTAAACTACATTATCAGAAAGATATACCCTATTTAAAGGGCATGCCCCCTGTTACGGCAGTTACATCTGGATTCCTGGGTGTTATTTTGTGCCTTTAGGATCAATGCATTGCAAGATATAATTATTCTATGCATATTTTTCGAACTAGCAAATCTTACTTTTAAGGTGTTTCTGTTAAAGAGTCTCCTAAGGGGACTGAATCAATAAAAATATATTTGTGTCGATCAAATTGAGGTAAAAGGCTGCTACATTAAATTGAACCAAATATTGTTTTTTCTGTTTCGCTTCTTTTTTTTTTTTCCTTCTATTTCACTTTGTTTTATGTATTCCAAGTGTGTATGGATTCTACAATTTGGAAAGGCTTCCTCATACTCTTATTTGTCTTCTTTTAACAATTCTGCAGGACAAGAATCAGTGGAAAATATGATTGCGATGGATTTGTCCATGTGTTTCAAGACTGCAAGTGTTGGTTGGAATTGCAATTTGTATAAATATTCCATTTTTGAATTTGATAAATCATTTGATACAGAATAATTTAACATTTCAATTCTTTTGGCTGAAATCAAACTATCACTTATAATTGTTCAATAAACTACGTTTTAAGAACTTTATTTTACGTAAAAAAAAGAGATCATTTTCATGACAAAATGTACGTTTTTGAAACGATGAAGTGTTGCTTGTTTCTAGATTTAAATTTTATGTAACTTCGACCCTAAGTGACTCCACATAGCCTATAACAAATGAAAAGCTATTAGTTAAGATGATCAAGTATTTACATAATCATGATCACTATTTATTACACTGGTGTATATAATATGTACAAAAATTATAAATAGTTAACAACGAAGCGTGAGATATTATTGTGTCAATCGAAAGCCTTTGTTTTGGCATTAACAATAATATGAGGAAATATAAAATCTGAATAACAGGGAAATTATATCAACTAATGTTCTTGAAATATTAGCCAAGGTTTGGTTTGGATTTATCATTGTAGGTTATTTAATGTCAAATCCATTTTTATACCAATAAACAGTTCTATTTCAAACAATTATGTTTAGCAAAAGTACACTGTTTAGTTCTATTTAACTCATAAATAGGATCCAATCCGGAGCTACCATACCGGGCCAAAGTGGGTCTGGAAACGATGGCAATAAAGAGGTACTCCCCGATTCCCAAAGATCCAGAATTTCTGGAGCCTCACCATCAGCTTCGTTAGTGTCTTATCTTGGACACTCATTGGGTGTGTATTACAGAGATGCAGTCGCTGTATTCTGCAGCTCCAGCCAACTGAACCATATAAACCTAGGATTAAGAGCACTTGTTTTTGTTATTCTATTTAGGATTTATTAGCCTTCTCAGCAGGTCAAATTTGACAAAATGTCATTTTCTTGTGGGGGAGAGGAACGTGCATATCGAAATCTATATATTGTCGCCCCCCAAAATGATCTGGTCACCTCAGCATTCTTCTTTAGGTGCACCTCAGCCACAAAGAAATAAAGTCAGCCCTGCTAAGCAATTACTGCCAGGGGACAAGTCCCCGATGGACCAGGGGATCAATATAATATCAGCCACACGGCACGAACGCCAAATCTTGTATTCCAACACAATAAATTGCATAATTCATTAGATAGATATTAACTGAAAACCAAACTTAATCTATGTGAACCGACAATGTAAACCATTTCTCTTCGTATATAGGTATGTCACTGCTATTGTCTCATCTTCAACAGTAAATAGCATGGGCAAGTTAAAAAGCTGCTTACGTAATAAAGAATCCATTAAATTTTATTTAACTTTAAAAGCACTAACTTCTTTTATAAAATAAAGCTGAAATAAAAAAGGAAAAATCTCATTCCACGCTTTAAATATGGTCTCAGTTAAAATTGTTGGCTGTCATATAGAACACGGTAGCCTATATCAAAGTCTAGATTGTAATGTCATTTACAATGTGGAATTGATTTTGATCGAATAGCAAGAGTGTATTAATAGAAATGCATTTATTGCAGATCAGAGCATGCAAATTTTTCGGTTTTGAAACCCCAAAAGTCAACTAAGATTTTGGAAGATAAACACATTTTGTTATCCGAGGCAAAAATATGATTCAAAATATGTATTAAAAGACTTCCCAGAAACATTTACCTGATTATTTAATGCATATTAAAGACAGATTAATATTTCATTCTTTATTCAAGAAGAACTTCTTCAGACTAAAAGTTCTTTTTTTAGTTTTTCTACATTTTACTAATTAAGGAAATTGATAAAATAATGGAGAAAATAAACAAAGGTATAAAGGAAGGGAATTTTAATATATTTTTGCCATCATTTTATCTATTTCTAAATTGCTAAAATGTTGAAAAATTCATTTGTTTTAGTCTCTGGGTGTTCTTCCTTGAATAAAGAACAAAAAATTACTACTAAACCTGCTGTAAGTGACTGAATTATCCACTCTTCCATTTATTTTATCATCTGGTCAGATTTACCAAAATCAACCACTCTCTCTCTCTCCCTCTCTCCCTCTCTCTCTCTCTCTCCATATATATATATATATATAAACGATGAGGAAGTAGGTATAACACATCGCTCAACAAGTCGTGGGTCTGACTTATAGATGGCACTCTCTCTCCATATATATATATATATATATATATATATATATAAACGATGAGGAAGTAGGTATAACACATCGCTCAACAAGTCGTGGGCCTGACTTATAGATGGCACTACTAATAAAATGTGACGTGTCAAAATTAGAGCCGACTCGGATTATTACTTTACAAATTAGTGTTATTTAAATGAAGATACTCTTGCTAATTTACAAAAAAATGGAACAATCTAAATTTCTTGTGTTGATAAAGCATAGCTTTCTGATGGTAAAAATACAGTTCAAGCAAAGCAATGGCGCGAAAAGTGTTATTCGGTTATGAGGTGGTGTGCTGCCTTTAAATACGGTCGTACAGATACAAATGATACTGAACACTTTGATCGCCCAAATTCGGCAGTTGTCATGGGAAACACACAAAAAAAAAATCTCCAAAAACTCGTTTTGGCCGATTGTAAATTGAAGTTGCATGGGGTAGCAGTGGAATTGAAGATATCAGAAGGCAGTGTATTCACTATTTTCCATGAACCTTTGTCAATGAGAAAGCTGTGTTGAAAGTGTGTGCATCGTTTGCTCACAATCGATCAAAAACAACAACACGTCGATGATTCAGAGCGTTGTTTGCAGTTGCTTCAATGAAACAAAAACAAGTTTTTGCGTAGATATGTGACAATGGATTAAACATGAATCCAGAATTTCATTCCGGAGTCAAATCGGTAGTCAGCTTAGTGAACAGCAGCACGTGAAAGCCGTCCAAAGCAACCAAAAACGCAACCATCAGCAGGCAAGTTTTGTGCCTCAGTATTTTGGGATGCTTAGAGTATTTGCTTTCTTCGATTACTTTGAGAAAGGAAGAACTATCAATATTTTATAGCATTAGTGGTGCGTTTGAAGGAATAAATCGCCAGAAACCGGCCAAAAACCGGTCTTTCACCAAGACAATGCACCGTGTCACCAATCGATGGCAAACTACATGAATTGCACTTCGAACAACTTCTGCATCCACTCTATTTTCTAGATCGGACCTCAGCGAATACTGGCTGTTTGCAGACGTCAAAAGAATGCTCTAGGGGAAAAGATTTGGTTCCAATGAAAAAGTGATATCGGAAACTGAGCCGTATTTTGAAGCCAAAGACAAATCGTTCAAATTTTGAAGCCAAAGAGAAATCGTTCTACAAAAAAGGCATCGTATGATTAGAGAAGCGTTGGAATCAGTGTATCAGCCAAGAAGGAAACTATGCTAATGAATAAAGTCGAATTTTGCCTTAAAATAGTTGTTTTATTAGTTAGGCCCAGGACTTATTGAGTGATGTTATACATATATGTATGCTTGTGGGGGGTTGCTTCATCAGATCAATATCATAACTTTGTGGCTTTTCTGAAATCTAGGATAAAAAATTCCTATAAAAAAATTTAAAAAATCTCTATCTTACTTTGTATTGGTTTTATGCTAGCAAACCAGTCTGTGGCGCTTAGGTGTTTGTCCGCTTGGGTGTAGAAGTTAGTTGGAAGATTTTTGTGCACATGTTAACAGCCTATACTTTGCAATACTGTGTCGTAATGGTTATCACCATAGTAAATGTACGCAATGATCCGAATTCAAACACATTTCACATTGCGCTAATAGCCATGGTAAGCAAAAGTGTCCAGTTATTCCCTCTTCATTTATGAGTGAATATTTGATATTTAACCTTCTTAAGGCAATCAGTCTCGGAAAAGGAAAACTGTGAATTCAAACCTGCTAAATGCCACTTACAAATTTTCCTTATGTCACATTCTGCAAGTGGAGTATGTGTTGAAAACGTACATACACCGCAGTTGGGTTTTACAATTTGTCTTGTGATAAATGCTTTCTTTTCGTTGATCACGTTTATAAGGTCAACCAAAAGGAGTTAAATTTTAATTTTGTTAGCCTCATAAATATTTTCCCTTGGTATCAATTTCCTTGGGGAGTCCCTGTAGCACCGAGGGTGGATGGCAATATTCTAGTAAGCTACATCGAACTCCTGTCACGCAACTACATCTTTGACTAATATCCTTGGGAAAGGTAGGTGTCCTCTTACATCCCCCCAGTTATGGGTTAACTACTACCCACAACTATTTTTTTTCAAGAATATCTTCAACATTTTTTAGATATACACCTCAATTCATTTGCCTGGGGAGAGTGTCGTCAATGATGTTTTGCTTGGTTCCTTAGGGAGTGTTGTGTCTTGCAACATCATACTCTCCTCGCCAAGCAGACCCTATCAGAGATGATCAGTCTCTGATAAATCCTCTAGTTTACGCAAAGGTGGAAAGAAAATATTGGCCATTTATTTATTTGGACTATTATAGACCAATTATCCACGTTTCTATCACGCTACTATCTATTTTAGTGATCTGCGAAGATATTAGCACTTTTTTTTAAACATGGATTTTTCATAAATATTCATTTTCACGGCTCCTCTCTTCCTGTCCAGTACGCAGCTCTTGCCGGACCAAGGTGTCTGGTTTTGCATGTTTTTACTCCCCACCTTGAAATTCCCTTCTTTATTTTTTAACTTTTCGAAATTAACGAAAGTTAAATTATATCGGACATCGATCTAATGAACTTACTATAGTTTCAATGGCAACTGGATTTTTTCTTATTTCCTTTATTTTACGCACCCCCGCGCTCGCTAAAAAAGAAACTGTAGTAAAACTTATCAATGTGCACGAAACAAGCTCTAGAAATTTTAAGTTTTTAAAAGAACGGTTTTATTAAAAGTTGTATCTTTTCATGGGCTAATAAAACCCTTCTATGCAAAGTCTGCATTTTATTGACTACAGAAAATATCAATAATATTAAAGCGTTACTTAATTGGAAATTTTTTTCTTTCTTCTTTTCCTCTTTCACCTGCCACCCCTATAAAGAAAAAAAAATATAGATATCAAAATAATTAGTAAATCACAGTAAAAACTATGTAATTCACTTTAACTATATACAATAGAACACATCATTGACTCTTATAACGTTGATCTAGAAATATTAATTTTTTGAATTAATTATTCGATTGAAAGACAAAATTCGAAGAACTTTATATTCCTTTTTCCATATGTTTAAAAACATCCTTCTATATAATTTCAGCATTTTCCTGTCCCCCATAAAAAAATTGTTGGGAGAAAACAGCAATAATGAAATCGCCCTCCTTATCTACTGTGGAACAAATCAATGACACTCGAAATACTGATCGAGAAATATTAGTTTTCAAATATTTGAAAACACTTGAAAGACCGAAACTGCACAATCTGTATTGCCCTTCACTATAGAACACACACTCATACTCACAATATCACACACACGTCTACAAAAATCTACGTGCACTTTTGTATAATGTTAGGAAATATTACGATTGCCCTAGTAATAATTACAACCAATGAACTCATAAAATTAACACATGAATTATTTAAATGTTTAACGATTATAAATATTTACAAAACAAGGTTTAAAACCTTAGTAACCGGCTCATTGGCCAAGTGGGTAGAATGCTCGCCGATGGTCCGGGAGACCTGGGTTCAATTCCAGGTTGCGTCATACCAAAGACTTTAAAAATGGTACTTGATACTTCCTTGCTTAACACTCAGCAATTTAAGGTAGGTATCAATGGTAAAGTGGAGCAGTTCTGGGAAAGGAGTTGCACCCTCCCCTACACCTCGGTGTAGTAGCTACTGAAAAAGGAAGCCTTCTGGTCGCCTTCGACTAAAGGGAGACAACTTTACTTTACATTACTTATTTACAGATTGTCCTTAAGGTCACGAGAAAAAAAACAAAAAAACAAAAAGAAACAAAGAAAAAATAATGTGTAGACCGCCACCGAAAACAAATTAAAATATACAACAAAAATTCCAAAGGTCGTTTGTTCCTTTTCCTATGATATCCAAAGAAATGTTACATACATAGATACACCTGCACTCACCCATTAGGCGCCTCTGGTGGTGTAATGGTTAGCAAGCTTGACTAGCAAACCTACACGAGTGAGATCGAGTCTCATTGGGTGCCCCTTTCATATGGCCTTGTGCCACATATAAGCAAGAAGCTTAGTAAATTACCACCTGCACTCACCCATGCACCCTCGAACTCACTCTTATTTATATTAACATAATAATAAACTAAGCCACGGACATGCACACACAGGCTTCCCTTTCTACAATTATATTCCGATTAAATAACAAAGGGAGGATGATTTTTTCATTAGACAAAGAAACTGAAACCGACCTTTTTTTCCCCTTATAAACACAAGGTTTGATGCTATTGTACCTGTTTATTTAAAAACCTATTTTGAGAGTCGTCCATTTTATTTTAGTCAATCCTTGAATTTCACTCCTGCTCCATATATGTAACTTTATTTTAAAAAGTTATCTCTCATTTTCAAATTCTAACAAATCAAAGTGTTTTGGTAGACTTCATTTAAAGCCAAACATGTTTCATAAATTACTTTAGTTTTGACCCTAGAGTTGACAAAATGAATCTTCAATATATCAGCTGTCTTTCCGTCAATTAGGATTATAATCTAATCAGTAACTGAGTCTATATTTGTTTTGGTGGATTGATACCTTGATTCTTTGGGCATGTCAATCTATCTATTTTGTTTTTTTGAAGATAGGGTGTATCGGATACAAATGAATTCTAAACACACACAGATTGGGTCGTAACGATCACCATCTCTCCAGGTCAGAGTTAATTTGTGATTAATTGCAATGAATTGGTACAGCACACTGCCCAGATATCCAGAATTGCAACCTAACCTGCTTCAACTCTTTCTCTCTCTCTCTCTCTCTCTCTCTCTCTCCGCTCTCTTTCTCTCTCTTTATATATATATATATATATATATATATATATATATATATATATATATATATATATAAGACTTGTATTTAAAATGCTTAACAATAAAAGTATATTACGAGAAAATTGCCTTTCACTATGATCAAATTTTATACAATAGTCTATATTTCAACTATGCAGTTGATATGATCTTGTACTTTTAAGTATTTTTGATATGTCTGTCAATTGAAAACTTTATATATATATATATATATATATATATGAGAGAGAGAGAGAGAGAGAGAGAGAGAGAGAGAGAGAGAGAGTGTGTGTGTGTGTGTGTGTGTGTGTGTGTGTGTGTGTGTGTGTGTGTGTGTGTGTGTGTGTGTTATTTAAACTTACAAAACGCTCATAAGGCTGACAAGACATTTAGTTGAAATAAGTCCAGAAATAAAAAAAATATTCGCTGTAGTAGTAAAATGTAAAATGTATAACGTTTAAACAATTGTGTGTTTATCGAGAAACATTGTATTAAGTTGCCAGATATAATTAGATATTTAGTATTTGCGGGGAAGAATTCATATTTCATTTGTTTTATCCGTAACTATGTATTTTTGTGTGTACATAATGTTATATGTCCGCACGTAAACACGCACACTCACATGCATCAACACTTCTTCACCACAGCATATACTAACCAACCATTCACCAATCTACATCACACACAAAATCATCCCCCCTAAATTACATACATGTATCACTCTCTCCCTCCCTCTCTCTCTCTCTCTATATATATATATATATATATATATATGTATGTATATATATATATATATATGTAACCACTTTTTATTTGAAATATACTCACATGTAAGTCAATATTTTTAACTGAGCTTAAAGACGGAAAGAATATCGTTTATTTTCACATAAATATAATATCATTCCCTATTTGATTAGATTATTCTACTCATAAAAAGGAAATGCTTTTTAATTAATACATCAAAACTAAATTAATTTCGGAATACACGCACTTCATTTGTCGATATTTATGAAACAAGTAATATATTTAATTACAGGTGATAATCAAAAAGAAAAAAAAACATTTTCAATATAAATGATGATAAATAGTGAAGAAATATTACCAATGCTCAATTGTTGCATTGCTGGTCTTATCAACATTTCGGTAAATTTGCCGAGGGAAAAATACATATGCTAAAATCTATTTTTCACCATCTGTTTGTTGTGACCTTAATTAGAATGACGAAGCAATGATTGTGTGATTAAATTGAGATGCGTTCTTGACCAAGTTTGTACAGAAGACCAACATAAAAGAAATATCCTTTTTGTTTGAAAAATAAACAAAAAAATAACGCGTATAGCTTAGATGATATCAAATCCAAATATCGCCGAAGTTGTCAGAACACTATTGGAGAGAGTGTATAGATTTATCAGTTTCAAATCCTGTTTTTTTTTCCTTGTTTTCCTTCTTCTAGACTGGCTGACATTCAAGGTAATAGAGGAGACATTACTCTGACATTTAAAACTTTTTGGGAGTTTTGAAAGAAATTAAAACTTTTTCCATAGAATTATTGCGAAATAAGAACAAATAATTTAAACTCTTGAAATCAATTTCATTTTAGAGATATCGATATATCATGCAGAGTCTTTGCATTGATACGCTTACATAAATTTCAATACATAATTCAGAAATATTTGCATTAGATATCAATGGTATTTAATGACTAGATGTTTCTGTAACAATTTTTATAAATGAAATTCAGAAATTTTCAAATAAACGAGATAGTCCATAGTAATCGGAATCTAAATCACATCAGATAAAAATTCTATTTTGATTTTATCTGAGCTACTTTAAATACGAATCCAGATAATTTACATAACATCTTTAATTTTCATCTTAGTTGTAAATACATTCAATGGGACATTTGTGGGGTGTTTATGGAGGCATTGTAAGTTACAGAATATCATTTATCTTTAAGGTGTTAAAACACATCTATGTTCTCCAAAAGTACTATTTATTAAACTGAAATTTATTCGTTGACTTCAAAGAAAACAACATATTAAGATTTAATGAATACAACCTTCCTTATTTCCTTAGTCACGCATGAAAGCGATTTAGGAAAAATTACAAAACAAATAAACGAAAAACTATTCTCATTATTATAATTACTTTAGTCTTTACGAGTTTTTCACACCATATTTAACAGTCGACTTTTCACTTTAGTTTGATTGAGATGAAGTCATTTCAGATCTATTCTCAGTATTCTAAATGATTTTATCAGTCCTGTAGACTGGATCGTCTTCATGCTTCCTCTGATCTCAAGTTACCCCACTTTCTTATCTATGTAGCTGTAGATTATTTCAAGAGTAAGAGCAACGGCATATATTACTATCATAAATACGTTCCACTGCTTTCTTATAATTTTATAATTTGCAAACGAATATTAGTTTCAAGTAAAAAATATATTTTTGCGCGCAATGTATTGTAATTTCTATCTTTAGTCATTTTAGTGTTCGCGAATGGTCCGGAAAACCTGGTTTCAATCCCAGGTCAAGTCATACCAAAGACTAAAAAAATGGTATTTGATGCCGCCTTGCTTAACACTCAATATTTATAATAGTAAGTATTAAGCCAGGCGGCATCAAATACCATTTTTCGAGTATTTTGGTGTATTGACTTCCTTACTCCTCCTACACCTCACATCATCCCTCACAGACTCCCTGCCTTCCTTGAATCTCTTATGCCACTCAGAAACTGATGCTCAAGGCAAGTAACAAAGGTAAAGTGGAGTAATCCAGGAAAAGGAGTAGCGCCCTCCCCTATGCCTCGGTGTAGTAGCTATTGAAAAAGGAGATAGCAGGTCGCCATCTTTATTATATATATGCGTGTGTGTGTGTGTGTGTGTATGTGTGTGTGTGTGTTATGTCAATGGAATAAAACTCAACACGCAGTTGCTTTGCCATTATGAATTTATTTCGACGAGTTATAACCCGCCTCTACAGATGGCGTACAAATGTCGCAAAATTATTATGTTGATTTTTTTTCTCCCATTTACGTTACAGTCATATATGCTTTCTACGTTAGTGTTTTTATCTACATCCTGATAGATCTATAAAGTAAAAATTGCACCCATACACACATATGTATATATATATATATAAATATATATGGGAGTGCAGATATACACACACTACCGTAAAAGACATATCTGGGCAAAGTTGTGGGCTTTCAGGTGAATTCACTTTGTCATCCCCACCCCCAGTGAAAAAGTGAAATGATTTAATCTATCTCCAGCTATGCGTATATGAAAATAGAACAAAGTAATAAAAAAAATCCCATCAAATTACCAAGATTTTTCAAACGTTTCTAAGAACATTTATATATATATATATATATATATATATATATATACGAGGATCATTAAATAAGTTTCCAGCCTTTTTTCGTATGGACACTTTTATTGATAGTACACACATGAAACTCTTGTCCCCTTCGAAGTACTCTCCTCCGGCTGCAATGCTCTTGTTGTACCGTTCCAAGAACCTCTAGAGGGCCCCATGGAATTCCTCTTGTGTGAGCGAGTCAATGACTTTCGTCACAGCCTCTTTCATCTCCTCAATCGTCTCAGAATGACAGCCTCTGAGCTTAGGGAATAACTAAAAGTCACAGGGAGCAAGGTCTCGACAATAGGGAAGGTGAGAAACTGTCAAAATAGTAAAATAGTCTTGCTTTTATCGCAGGTCACCAGAGCGTCAAGAGCTGTGGGATCTGAATTGATCAGCTCAACCATATACCTGCTGTCATGACGATGTCTTTCTTTCTGATCTTCTCTGAGCACCCTTGGGAGAAACTTAGCGCAAATCTTCCGCATCTTCAGTCCCTCGCGAATAATTGTGTGTACAGTTGCCACACTGACATCAAACTGTGCTTTTATTGTCTCTATAGACTCACGACAGTCCTTATCGATGAAATTCTTTATTTGGCTAATCAACTCTGGTGTTCGGACTTCCTTACTCCTCCCACACCTCTCATCATCCCTCACAGACTCCTGCCTTCCTTGATTCTCTTATGCCTTTCAAAAACTGATGCTCGATTCATGCAAGATGGTCCAAAAGCAATCTGAAGCATTCCATATGTTTCTGTGGCATTTTTTCCAAGTTTAAAACATAGTTTTAATGCATATCGTTCTTCTAAAGTGTCCTCACGTCCAGATTGCATTTTTGAAATTCAAGCTGTGACAATCAGGGTTTAGTAGGGTGTATTCCTATTCCTGTTGTAGCTGTTCCTTTGAAACTGAAATCATAAAAAATTGCTCAGTTATTTCATAAGATGGATAGTAATAGCATACTGAATTTTCAAGAGTCTAAGACAATTTTAAATGCCTGTACAAAAAAAGTCTGGAAAATTATTGAAGCATAATATATATATATATATATATATATATATATATATACCTTTTTCATATAATTATAACAGTTATCTAATTCAAATGTTATATATATATATACGTTGTGCCTCCCGTGAGTTTCGAGATGTTTTTGTACAGGCTTTTAAAATTGTCGTAGACTCTTGAAAATTTAGTAAGGAAATGCTATAAATCAATGAGATGACTGACTGATTTTTCTGATTTAAGGTTCAAATCAACAGCTTCAATAGGAATTGGGATACATCTTACTATAAAGCCTGATTGTCACAGCTGGTGAATTTCAAAAATGCAATCTGACACTTTAGAAGAACGATATGCAATAAATTCTGTTTTAAACTTGGAAAAAATGTCACAGAAACGCATGGAATGCTTCAGCCTGCTTTTGGAGCATCAAGCATGAATCGAGCACACAGTTTTTGTGTGGCATATCAGATTCAAGGAAGTCAGTGAGTCTGTGAGGGATGATGAGAGGTGTAGGAGGAGTAAGGAAGTCAATACACAAGATATGATTGGCCATATGGTTAGGGTTAGGGTTAATATGTTGAGGTTTTAAGGGAGTTCAGCAAGAGATTCTGTTGGAAGAGGCCAGTACTCTTCAAATCGGAGCAGTGGCATTTCCACCAGGACAATGCACCAGTCCACAACTCCATCCATGTCACAAACTATTAGACCAAAATGAGCTTCAAGACAGATCCTCACCCACCCTATAATCGAAACCTTGCTCCCTGTGACTTTTGGTTATTCCCAAAGTTCAAGGAAAAACTTAGAGGCTGTCGTTATGAGACAATTGAGGAGATGAACGAGGCTGTGACGAAGGTCATTGACACGCTCATACAAGAGGAATTCCATGGGGCCCTCCAGGAGTTGTTGGGACGGTTCAGCAAGTGCATTGCAAACGGAGGAGATTACTTCGAAAGGGACTAGATTTTCATGAGTGTGCTATCAACAAATGTGCCCATACCTAAAATGTCTGGAAACTTATTTTGTGCTCCTCGTATATAGGTTTGTGTGGTTGGGTATGAATTTGTGAAAACGAGTGTCATTTTGTAATAGATAAATCTTTTTTTCAGAAAAAATACAAATAATGGTATTGGTTCCTGAAGAACGGTAATCATGCATTCTTAAAAATATTTTTTTGGATTGAATTCTATGACAAGGATATTTATCTTGACCTACCAATAATCTGTTGCATTTGATTTTTTTTTTACATTATACAACAATAATCCAAATATATATTTTCCTCTTCTCCTGTACTTCTTTGATATTTTCTAGATGAACCAAATAAATCTATAGAAAGAGATATTAAACCAAATGGAAACACACACTTTTGATAACTATTGACTTACAGTATAAATTCTATTCTTGTTCTATTTTAAAGGTTGCATTTGTTCTGCTTAGAATGTGACATTATTTGATTTTATATATTTTTAAGAGAATATGCCTTAAGATTATTGTGAAACGCAGTCATGACACCGGATATATTTCGTCAATTTTGAACTTTAACATTGCAATTATAACCATTGGGCTACATGGAAACGTTGGAGAGATGACACTAAAAATACAAAGTATTGAAAAATTATAGTAAACATCAGGATACAAAGATTCAGCAACATTGTCTCTGTAAATGAAGAACAACAAAAAGGAAACAATATGTTTTTACACACACACACACACACACACACACACACACACACATATATATATATATATATATATATATATAATTACAGTCAGAATTTCCTCAGCCGGCTGGGCCTGTAGAATACACTGACTGCTTCTCTGCAGAGGGGTAAGACCCCCACTAACGAGTGTCCTGATATGACACTAAACAATCTGATGGTGAGGTTTCAGCAGTGCTGGAGCTTTGGGGAATGCGGAGTACCCCTTTATTGCCATTACTCCCAGGTCCCCACTGGCCCGGAGTGGTAGCACCTGATAGGGCCCTATCTATTGGTTAAATAGAACTAACAGCATATTTATGATAAAATGAATTGTTTGAGTGAACTGTATAGCTTGAAATAGAAATGTTTTTGACAATTAAACATTACTTACATTTAAACTGCGTGCTTATGCTTAACTGAATTATTTGAAATAGTACTGTTTTTCGACATTAAACTGTATTTACACTTAACTGATTTGTTACATATAAGTGCTTGAATAGTTTGAAATGGAAATATTTTTGACAATTAAACTGTGTACTTATGCTAAATTCAATTGGTATAAATAGAACAGATTATTTACATAAAAATGGATTTGGTGTTAAATAACCTACAAAGGTTGATATGCCATAAAACCGAACTAACCAAACCTTACAGTCAGAAGCATTAGGCCAGCCTCATTTTTTTTTAAATGTTATTCTTAATGTAAGAAGTAAAGCACCACACGTTTTTTTTTATTGTTCTCTAAACAAAAATATTTCTCAGTAACTTTAACTTTAGTATAACCAGACATCTTTCAAAAAAAAAATTTGTTAAAATACTACGCCCAGCAGTGAAATCTTTTATTTCTTGTTTTGTTTAAATTAAAGCTGACATTATGCAAAGTTGTTCCGGATCAAAACTTTTTGGTCACCAAAATGCCTACATACACCTGAACAAATACAGATCATTATTTAAAAAAAAAGAAGATATTTTTTCATATAAGCAGAGATTTTTTCTGATCCCAGAAATACAGTAAATTATACTGTTAGGAGACTTCAAGAAACAGGAAAAAATAAAATCAAAATAAGGGCTCGTAGACCAAAAGCAACGATAAGCTCAGAGGACAATTTCATCAGGTTGCGTGACAGAAAGCTGACTGCTCCAATCATCACTGCACAACTGAATAAAAGTCGAGTAAAAAATGTTAACATCCACTGTTATATATATATATATATATATATATATATATATATATATATTAGTTCTACCGTGATTGATTCTCTTGCGGCATCCTTTCCTTTGCTCGGTGAGGATTCCGTGGCTTATCAATACGTATTATTATTATTATTATTATTATTATTATTATTTACTCCTTTAGAGCTTTTTGCATCAGCGTTAGCTGAGGATTTTTGTAGGATTTTGAGCGACAGCACTCCTCCCCAAGTCTTCAGGACTCGTCTCAGTATTCTGGCCGTTCTTAATAATGCTGTCTTTTTGATGGTCTTCACTCGTTCGCCAACATCCAAGACCTCCAGACCCTTTAATAATCCTTTAGTTACTGTGCCAAAAGCACCAATCACAATTGGTATTATTGTCACTTGCATGTTCCATAGTTATTTATATTCTCTACCAAGGTCGAGGTACTTATACTTCTTTTCTAATTCTTTCAGTTTTATTCTGTGGTTAGCCGGGACAGCAAAGTCGACCATTTTGCAAATTCTCTTTTTTTGTTGTTGATTTTAATTAGGCCTGGTCTTCTGGCCGAAATTTGGTGATCTGTCCGTATGTCAAAATCCCAACGGAATTTATGTGTGTCATTTTCTATGACAGGTGCTGGGTTGTGTATATATACCATTAGTTCGTATGGTCAAATTACATTTTTTGCACATTTACAAGTGGATCACCTTGCCGACTCTGTCGGGTCTAGTCTTATACTCCTTCTGTGCTAATTTGCTGCATTTACTTATGTGATTGATCGTTTCGTCTCTATCACCATATAGCCTACATTTGCTATTTTGTTGCCTCTTATCTATTTCTGCTTGATATGATTGGTTCTGAGGTCGATGTTTTATGCTGTTATTAGGAGAGATTCTATTTCTCTCTTAAAGTTTCCTTTTTTTTTTTAGCAAGGTCCAGATTTTCTGGTGTGTGATGATGTTTAGTAGTCGTTTGAAACGCCCATAGAGTTGTTTTTCTTCTTATTATTATTTTACTATTTTGAGAGTTTTTCACACTAGCATTAACTGGTTGTTTCCACTGGAGTCTTAGCGACTGCTTGTCTCCTCAAATATCCAGGACTCTTTTCAGTATTGTGGCCGATCTCAACAATGCTGTAGTTTGGATACTCTCCACTTGTCTTAATATTTCCCAGTCCTCCAGTCCATGTATCAATCCTTTCTTGTCTGTTCCAAGCTGTCACTTACAATTGGTATCACGTTTTCTTTCATGTTCCATACTTTTTTGTTCTCTAGCTATGTCCATGTACTTATCTCTGTTTTTGATTTCTTTCAGATTTAACCTGTTGTCAGCTGGAACGGCAAAGTCCACAATTCGGACTTTCACTAAGTCTATTCATCTGGCCAAGATTACGTGATCAGTTTGCTCCATTTTTCACTTCAGTTGGCTGCTGGTCTTTACAAAAGATCAAGTGACAGGAAGTTTGCGTAGGTCTTCATGATTCTTCCGAATATTCTATCTGTCATCTGGATGATTCTTCTAATTTCCACTGTTTGCAGTTCCCTTTCCAATCCTTCGTGTACTTTTCCAAGAGCACCAATTACACTTATTATCACTATTATTTTCATCTTCTACAGTTTGTTTTTTATTCTCTGTCATGTTCTATTTATTTCTCTGGTTCTGGGAACATTCTTACTTTGGCAGTATGGAAACTCGCCTCTGGAATTTTCACCGTAGAAGACGCTTTTCTTTGTAAATTTGTGAAGTACCTAGGACTATGTTCAAATATAGAAATGGAGGGGAAATATAAAGGTGAAGGGAAAAATACGAGTGGAGGGAAAAAATTAAAAATGGAAACAAAATTTCTAATTGAAAAATAATAAGATTTAAAAAAAAAAAAAGATACTTCAAATACTTCAAATAAATCTATAAAAGATTTAAATTATTTTTTGGTTAAATTGATATATTTAGTTATCTATTTTTTAAATGAATGTTTACTTTTTACTTTCTTTTCTGATGTTTGAACCTGTAAAAATAAGACGTTAATACTTTTAAAATAAAATTCTTTCTTTACTATGGGTGGGTAAAATTTTTGGTGGGAGAGCCGCGGATTATCAAAGTGCCACATCTTTTAAAATTAAAAGAATTAGTTCTCGATTCAGGTGCAAATGTTTATATTTTTTTAGATAATAAGGTACTTCTCATATAAAATTGGACATTACCCAGAATATGAAGTTCAAGATAAGGGTACCCAAACAACAAAAGTGCAACTAACTTGTCTTATGGCAAAAATTCTATACGGCGAATTTTCCTACGGTGAAACTTCCTGAGGCAAGTTTTCCTACGGCAAAAATGTTGACGGATACGTATTTGTCTGTCTTTTTGCTTTTTTGTATTTCACTCTTTCGCCTGCTGGAACGGTAAAATTCCCAAGATGGTAAATTCGTTTTCAGTCAATCGGAATTAGGTATTATCTTCTGGTCGGCATTAGGTAATTCCTTTGTATCTCACAAACCCAGATAATTCTATGCGATTTCATGCTTTTTCTTTAACATTGGGGAATATGGAACATTTCAATCTCTTGCTAAATTCCCAAAGGATCACCTTTCTGATCCAGACGAACCTTGTCCAGTACTTCTTTTGAGCTAATTTTCTCCATTGGCTTATAATGTAATTAAAAGTTCCAAATCTTTCTCCATTCGACACTTGATATTCTGGTGTGCATTATCAGTTGTCTCTTGAAAATTAGTAAAAAAATAACGTTAACGACTTTAGTCGAGGTTGACCCGAAGGCTCCCTTTTCAATAGCTACTACACCGAGGTGTAGGGGGGGGGGGGCGGCACTCCATTCCTTGGATTGCTCCTCTTTACTCTTGATCCTTACCATATAATACTGAGTGTTAAGCAAGGCGGGACCAAGTACCATTTTTTGTGTCGTTGGTTTGACTCGTCCTATGATTAAAACCCGGGACCATTGGTGAACAGACTACTCATTAGGCTAGTTGATCATTATAGCGTCTTGTTTTCTTCGCTATTATCAAAGTTTTCCAGAGTTAAAAAAAATATTTTGAGTGGAAACACTATCCTGTAAAGAAATGTTCTAGACACACCATAAAGAAGGTCCTACTAAGAGTCATCTGAGACATGACAGTACTCATAATTGGTATCCTTGAAAAAACTGAAATTGTATATAGTGCTTCCTAGTGAAAAACTCACTAGGAAATATTCACCTCATTAACTGAATAGCCCTCGAATCAGTGGCTCTGGAATATACGTAAGACTATATGGTTGCAAGCATTCCCATACATCGGTAATACTTTTTGGAAAGATCTACCTACCATGCTCATTGATGTGATCCTAACAGGTTTCTTACACCAAAATTAAAGTGGACCTTAGAGTAATAGGAATAAATGTTTTTATCATTATGGGTTTTCGGACTCTTGTCTTCATTTTTATTTCCAGAACGTTTCGGCCGATATGTCCACCGGCGTTCTTCAGGTGTTCTTCGAATTTTGAAACCTGGACGGAACTTCGAACTATGTCCTTTCTTGAATCTACGGGACTCGCCCATTCTGAATCCGTTTACCAAAATCGGGTACGAATGTTAAGTATTCCTGCAGTCTCCAGATGATTGTCTCCTTAGAAGCTTAATAGACCAACGTCTATAAACTTTACACTATGCGTCCTGCTGGACAGCGAAGAGTGAATTTTTGGGACTTATAAACTTTAATATTCTTACTTGAGTAGGATTACTGCTATTCTGTTTGATTTTTTACCCGTGCTCATATTCAGATTTTATTTTCCTCTAATCTTTTTAAACGGGTATTTCACACTCTCCAGAATTTTAGATTTAGAGCCCTACCCCTGGAGCGAGTTAACAGTCATACCCTAGGTAACTCTTTTTTGGTAGCAGTGATTACCTTATTACATTTTGTCGCTTGAAGTATCCATACATTTGTTTATTTTCATCCGCTTTTCTGTATTCTTGCTTTTATTATATTTTTGTTTGTTTTTATTTTGCCTTTGCAGTTATTTGTCGCTGTAATTAGTCTTTCAATGATCTTTGAAATCTATTCTTCTAGAGCTATTTTTGATGCATCTACGCTCGGCTCAATGATGGAGAGTCTTCTTTCTTCTTTTCTTGAGACATATAGGCTCTGTCATGTCTCTTGTGTCAGACCTAGTAGATAGTTATTAATTTCCTTGTCCAGCTGCTAATTACACTTTTTCATCTGTTTCTTAATGAAGTCCATGACTTTATCAGATATTTTGTATATATTTAGATAATCTCTTATTCAAGTTTGATGGATATCATTAGACATTTGTTAGTAATATATCCGTGGTAGGTCTACATATTTCCACCTTGTTTTGACCTTCTCAAAGATGTGATGATATATATATATATATATATATATATATATATGGCTGCATTACGTGGACGCTAACAAAACGGCTGGAGAAGAAGCTAGACGGCAATGACACAAGAATGCTACGTGCAATCTTGAACAAGTCCTGGCGGCAACACCCCACAAGACACCAACTGTACGGCCACCTGCCCCCTATCACGAAAACTATTCAAGTTAGACGAACCAGACATGCAGGACACTGCTGGAGAAGCAGGGACGAACTCATAAGAGATGTACTCTTATGGATCCCCACAAATGGCCGTGTAAAAGCAGGACGACCAGCACGAACATACATTCAGCAGCTATGTGAGGATACGGGATGTTGTCCTGAAGACCTACCTAGGGCGATGAATGATAGGGAGGAGTGGCAAGAGAGGGTCAGGGATATCCGTGCTACCAGCGCGATATATATATATATATATATATATATATCTATTTAACCTTCTCCTAATAGTAACCAAAAAATGGTAACAATTATGGGATGAAAATCTCCACTATAAGCTCTTTCAAATACAACCCATTTTAAAAGGACAGAAGCTGGATCCTAATAACACTAGAAGAGAAGAAACTACCCTTACTCGACTACGCATTGGACACACTCAACTGGCTCACCCCTTCATTCTTAAAGAAGATCCTCCGCCAAAATGTCCATGTGGAAACCAATACTCAATGAAGCACATTTTGATAGAATGCACAAAACTCAACCACACCAGGAAAAAGTTTTGTAAGGCAAACAGCACGAAGAAACAATTAAAAAAATATTGCTCTCACAAACATAATCAACTTCTTTTAAAAAAATGGCCCCCTATTAAAGATCTAGCCTATGTTACCCAAACCTTCAATCATCAAGTTTATACAAACAAAACGCTTTGACCTATTTTAAAACACTAATTCAGGACTATTTATTTACAAATAATATTCTTTTATATATATATATATGACTATATATATATAGTCATATATATATATCAGAATTTGACACTCATTGACCCTTAGGAGGTTAATTTGTCATAAAACCCAACCATCACCAACCTAAAAATATGCGTTTACAAATCATATATATAATATATGTGTAAAAAGGCTTTGGCAGTAAATAACCTATAGAGGTTAAATCCATTAAATCCAACCAACCAACTAGCCTATTGTTCTCTTGAAGCGTGCTTTTTGTTCTTTTAAAACAATCTGAGGCATATCAGTGATTATTTTTATTATTCTTTTCTTTGTAGTAAAACTTCTTTCATAATAGCGAAGTAATTTATCAGCTTATAGATGTTGGAGATGGTTCCTTTTCAGGGTTATTTCTAGATTAGGGAATTATCCCTCTTCTTCATCCATTCCGATATGCTGGTTTCTGATACTTATAGAGCCAATCTGTCACAGATGGGCTTTACTTTTGAAATAATGTATGCCACCATGACCTCTTGTTTTCTCATTTGATACTATCTTCAGTTACTCAGAGTGAGTCAAGTGTATGATCATCACGGGGCCTTCTTCAAGTTCTCGTAATTATGTTTTTATGGTATTAATCCATTCGGTGTTTCGGCAATGTTTTTTTTTTCAGTTCTCATGTCATGTTCTGAAATTTTTTTTCCTTTGCTTCCGGTTGTTGATTTGTCCTTGTTCCTGGACAGTTCTATTTTGTTCGTGGTTCTTGACTCTGTCTCAAAATCTTTTGAGTCTTCTTTCTTTCACGTGTATTATGGATTACTTCTTCCAGTTGTATTGCCAGTCTTTTCCGTTGTTGTCTATTTATAGTTACTACACTCAGTTGAGTCATTGTATATTTTTTCTTTCCTAAGTATTTTTTCTTGCTCACACAGTTATTTTATCTTTGCCATTGTGTTATGTACTCGGCAGAACACATAAAACAAATAAGACAAACACGCATATAGAGAGAAGAGTAAAAGTTATATATTACAGGAAAGCAGTAATACAATGTCGGCTGAAAAACTTTGCTACCAAATGGTATTCGTCCCACCCACCACCAAACGGGTGAGTGCGGCTCGAGGCTTTTTAAAGGTGGAGCAGGATGCAGGGCCGTAGCCCAGACACGCCCTGCATTCCCCAAAATCCCTTGGGCCCCGTCGGCATTCCCCTAAAAGGAAGTGCTTCAAGCGCCAGGCGATAAGACTAGCCCCTCCGAGGAGGGTTAGAGCCTGGTGGATGGCCAAAGAAGCTCGAGGAATGTCAGTCTTGGCCACGTAATGCGAACGCTAGGGCTTCCCAGAACTCGCACCAGGTCGCCTCGGCTGACTATCATATCCAGAAACGTGACACACCCGAGCAGATCGATGCTGCTGATACCAGGGCTTGCCGAAGTGTACCCCATCTACTGGATTGGTACAGTTGGGCAATACTGCAATAGCTTTGCTACCAAACTCCTTTATTTCTACTGTAAAAATACCGAGCAGAACATTAAACTCTGAAGATTTTGAGGGGGTTGGGTTGGGAGCGGTCATGCCATATCTATATTTTCTATGACGCCCTAGCTAGCCACATTCGCCGATACATTCAGCAATACAATATATATGCAGCCATCCTTCCCTAAGCACGCTGTAATCACCAAAATACCACCCTCGCTCTGTGAAGAGACCACCGTAAAAACACCGAATGAAATGTATGATTTTATGTGCGGAGAGGATTTTATTTACAAGGGTGTGATGTGAATGGGAGAAAAAAAATGAAAGAGAAAAGGAAACGAAAGAAAAATCCTCGTTTGGTTGTCCTCTCATCCTCCCTTCTACTATATGGAGGCCAACAGTTTTCCGGTGTCCGAGAACGCCGAAAACATATCGGACCTACCCAAAGTGTAAGGTGGGATCTAAAATAATAGGTCAAAAGAAAAAATTAGGATAGGGTGCAATGAGGACAGGTTGCATAGATTTATTCTGATGAGTCTTTCTCTGCTTATTTTTATGCATTCTTCAAGTCTTCATATCGATGTATCCTCACTATATTGAATGCTAGCGAGTCTTCTTTCTCCTTTTTTTCTTAACAAATATAGCCTATGTCATCTCTTATTATTATTATTATCATTTTACTCTATTGAGAATTTTTCTCATAGTTTGTCACTGGAGTTTGAGTGACAGCAAGTCTTCTATAGTCTTTAGGACTCTTCGCAGTACTCGGATTGATCTTAATAATGCATTGATTTGACAATTCCCATCACGAAAACTATACAAGTTAGACCAACCAGACACGCAGGACACTGCTGGAGAAGCAAAGACGAACTCATCAGTGATGTACTCCTATGGACCCCCGCATATGGCCAAGCAAAAGCAGAACGACAGGCTCGAACATACTTACAGCAGCTATGTGAGGATACGGGATGTAGTCTGAAGACCTGCCAGAAGCGATGAATGAGAGGGAGAAGTGGCGAGATAGGGTCAGGGACATGATGATGATGATTTACTCCTTTAGAGTTTTTCACATTAGTGTCAGCTTACAGTCAATCACTGGAGTCCGTGTGACAGCAAGTCTCCTCAAGTCTCCAGGACTCGTCTCAGGATTCTGGCCGTATTCAGCAATGCTGTCATTTGGATAGTCTCTAACCGTTCGCCAAATTCCAAGTCCTCTAGGCCCTTTAATAATCCTTTAGTTATTGTGCCTAACGCACCAATCACAATTGGCACAATCGTTACTTTCATGTTTCACAGGTTTTTCAATTCTCTAGCAAGGTACTTATTCTTCTTTTAAATTTCATTCAGATTTATTCTGTGGTCAGCCGCGACAGAAAAGTCGAAATTTTACAAATTCTCTTTTTTTTTTGTTGCAAAACGAACTCGTTCCTCGTGTACACTTATTTATGCAAGGCTTCTATTTCGTATTGTATTTTGTCAGGCTTTCCGCCGACAGTATTTTTGTCCTTTTATCAGATATATTCATGAATTTGATGTTTGAATTCATCAACGTTATTAAAGAGATTTAACACATAGCTCCTTACTTTTTAACCGTTTTTAATTCAATGGGAACAGTCTAGATTAAAAAAAACCCTTCAGCTAGAGGCTTGTCAATTGATATAAATTTAGCCTTCTTCTCGAATCTAATTCCAGATTAAAGTTATGGAAAAATGTCTTCCAGATAGATATAACTACATGGGTCAGAGGGTTTAGCCATGTTTATTGTTTGTTTTGTCGTTTTTTGTTGTTTTCTTTTCCTCTTTTATCAGTCATTACACAACAACATCGCTATCAAAATTTGCGTTTTGATTCTTATTGTCATTTCTTTATTTTTTCCGGTGTTTTTCTTTAATTATGTGCGCATTTTGATATGATCTGATATTTTACCATTTTTACAAGAATTTATTTCCCATCGCAAATAAAACACAGCTGGAGGTCAAATCTACCCGGGTACCTATACATTTAGATCGAATTCAGCAAGTGTTGTATGATGACAAACTTAATTAAACAGCCATCGTCCCTCTGTGGTCATTCTGGAATTTTGAGGACCGAGTCCAACATCAAGGATTGATTCTGACTTTACCGTTTTTAGAGCCGTTTTGCAAGTAAAGCCCGAGGAACGACTACGTAAAGTTAGGCGAAATAATTTATCACCAAATGAGACAGAAACTAAAGAAAGTTGCAGTACAAGAAACATAGAAATTTCTTTTGTATTGTATTTTTATTAACTTTCTTCAGATGTTATTCTTGAAAATGTGCCAGAATCGGTTACATTGTGCTACTGAGAGTAAATTAAGAAATAGCGAATTTGAATAAATAATATAGAGCTGATAATGCAATTACCAGAGACACTTGTTTTATAAATACCCAGCCGAAAAGAAGAACAATTAATCATGAGTTACCCGCATCGTCGAGTAATGTCTTTTTTGTAACCACAGAAAATAAGATTATTTTTAGATAGTTGAATGTGTGGAAATTCCACGGGTGTTGACAATGTTTTCATGCCACTTATCTTCTTGAAAGAAAGAAAGAAAGAAAGAAAGAAAGAAAAGCAAAAAATAAATGTAAGTAATATAATAATATTTTCCAATTTAATTTGTCTCTTTAGAATATAGCAAAATCTTTCAATAGAGAAGTTTATCACATTTCAAATTTTCAGCCTTTTAAATTTTGCTTTGTATCGCTTATAGAGGTAAAAAGGAAAAGGAATATTTTAAGTTGGCGATGGTAGTCGAGGGCGACCAGAAGGCTCCCTTTTCAATAGCTACTACACCGAGCTGTACGGGAGGGCGCTACTCCATTCCTTGGATTGCTCCTCTTCACCCTTGATACGTAACTTATATTGCTGAGTGTTAGCAAAAAGGTATCAAGTACCATTTTAAAAGTCTTTGGTATGGCTCGACCATTGGCGAACACTCTACCCACAAAGCCAATGAGCCGGTTACTAAAAGGAATATAAATGGATAAAATATCTCCACTCACTAATGGAAACGTGTTTAGCGTTAAACTAAACACTCCTCAGAACGGCACTTTCAACTAGAATAGACGAATTCGTTGTACAATGTGGAAATAAATAAAGAGATATCGAAGTCAAATATTTAACTAAAAGATTTACGATTAATTTGAATCATACCCTATACATGCTTAACAAATATTTCACTTTAGGAGATCTCACTTTCTGGAATTAACGATAGCATATGACATAAATTAGTCAGTTCAAAACACTAGGATACAAAAATAGCATTCATTCAACAAATGAAAATGTTACATTACCATTTTTTATCGTGACTTCCTTTGTAGAATATCAACTCTTTTACAAACAATTTAAACGCATATTTTGCCTAAAATCTCTTTTGATCGAAACTAGCTGATAATATATAAGTGGTACATTCAATAAGATTCCAGACTTTTTTTATACAGGCTTTGAAAATTGTTGTAGACCCTTGAAAATTCGCTATGCTATTGCTATATATCTTATGAGAGGACTGACGAATTTCTATGATTTCAGGTTCAAATGAACAGCTACAATAGGAATTGGAATACAACATACTAAAGCCTGATTGTCACAGCTGGGGAATTTCAAAAATGTAATCTGGACGTGAGGACCATTGAGAAGATCGATATACAATAAAATTCGGTTTTAAACTTGGTAAAAATGCCACAGAAACGTATGGAAAACTTCAGGCTGCTTTTGGAGCATCTTTCATGAATCGAGAATCAGTTTTTGAGTAGCATAAGAGATTCAAGGAAGCCAGGGAGTCTGTGAGGGATGATGAGAGGTATGGGAGGAGTAAGGAAGTCAATACACCAGAGTTGATTGGCCAAAGGGTTAGGGTTAGGGTTATTATGTTGAGGTTTCAAGGGAGTTCAGGGGAGATTCCACCGGAAGAGGTCAGCACTCTTCAAATCGGGTCAGTGGCATTTCCATCAGGAAAATGCACCAGCCGACAACTCCATCCATGTCACAGATTATTTGACAAAGTTAGGCATCAAGACAGTTCCCTACCCTCCCTATAGTCGAGACATTGCTCCCTGTGACTTTTGGTTATTCCCTAAGCCCACAGGCTGTCGTTATGAGACAATTGAGGAGACGAAAGAGGCTGTGACGAAGGTCATTGACACGCTCACACAAGAGGATTTCCATGGGGTCTTCCAGTTGTTGGAACAGTACAACAAGTGCATTGCAGCTGCAGGAGATTACTTGGAAGGGGACTAGAATTCCCCATGTGTACTATCAATAAAAGTGCCCATACGAAAAAGTCTGGAAACATATTTAATGATCATCGTATATATATATAAATATATATATGTATATATTGATAGATAGATAGATAGAGAGAGAGAGAGAGAGAGAGAGAGAGAGAGTGCAATTAGAAGGGAACTCAATTTCCAGTCTAACATGTAAAAACTCATCCGATGAGACGGAGAGTATAATAATATTCTCCGGCGAAATAAATTCATAATGACAACTTAACTAGGTTTGAGTTTTCTTCTAATTGCACTATATACGCTCTGAATGTGAAGTTTGTTATATACCTGTAAGGGAATAAGTGACGAAACAATAACCATACATCGAGTACTCACATAGATTTATATGATATTCCTTATATATTCTATACATGAATAATCCACACCCACTGTCTTCAGACGCTGACTCGATATTACTATATATATATATATATATATATGGCTGAGTGTGAAGCAAAGAGGTATCAAGTACCATTTTTAAAGTCTTTGGTATGACGTGACCTGGGATTGAACCCAGGTCTCCCGAACTATTGGTGAACCCTCTACTCGTTAACTCTCGGCCATATAAGGTACGTATCAAGGGTAAAGTGAAGCAATCCGGGAAAGGAGTACGCCTTCTCCAACACCTCAGTGTAGTAGTTATTGAAAAGGAAGCCTTTCGGTCACCCTCGACTAAGGTCGCCAACTTTACTTTACTACGTATATATATATATATATATAAGCTGAACAAAACTGCTAAAATAGGAATATTTCTTTTGAGTTATTAAATTTTATATTTCTCAAATAGTTTCAGCCTTAGTTAATCGTCAGAAGAAATGTTATTCGTAAAAAAAGAAAATTGTCCAGAAAGAGTTAAATAGCGTTATAAATAATAAGCGCGGTCTACAGCATATACATTTGTTTAATGGATATTATTTTCTATATTCAGAGTGTATTTGTCTGACCTCTATATATCTACTGCCAGAACACCTGTCAAGAGTTTTCTTCTTTTTTGGGAGGTAAATGATAATCATGGGAGGATTGTTTTCTAAATTAGCCAAGACTGTTTATTTGTTGATTGATTCAGGTGTTTTTGTGTCACCCAGCAAGAATGTCCGTCATGTTTCAAAGCAACACAATTCAGTTTTATGTTGAATATATTTGGTTGGTTTGGTTTGGTTTTGGTTTCTTTGTTTAATGGCATATCAACCTTTGTAGGTTAGTTAATGCCAAAACCATTCTCCTAGAAGAACAGTAGTGGTACTATTTAACCCATAGCCGGGAGGATAAGGGGGTTCATACCTTTCCCAAGGGTATTTGCTCGAAAGTGAACGTAATAGCGCGACTGGAGTACGAACTCGCGTACGACGATTCCGCAGTCCATCGCTTTAACCATTACACCACGAGGACACCCCCTGAATATATTTGGTGTCAATGTTTATTAGCGTATCATCTACTTACCCATTAGTGTCTTTATTATCTCTTTAACATTCTCCAATGCCTATTTTCGATTTGTTCTATGAATGCGAGCCTTGTTTTTTGGATGTTTGTTGTGAAGGTAGATATGTAGTCGACTCCTTACTCAATAAGGTCAAATATCAGCATTTACAATGAAAGAATAGACAATGAAAGCATTTACACATACAAAAAGATCTCGCACATACATAATATGCATAAAAGAATATTGTCAAGAATACACAAATGTGTCCCAACAGATGTTATTCATGAACCAGCAGTATATGAAAGCGATACAAAAATGGTAAGAATTTTACTGGAGTTTCATTTACAAAGTCAAGTGAGTTTTTGTTTCAAACATTAGACGAGATAAAACCGTAATATAATGGCCGAGGGATTTCGGTTCATGCCTTTGGGTTTAGTTAGGCTGAGAACCTTTCGGCTCAGCATATGAGTTACTTAGGTACAACATTGATGCAGATGTTAACACGCGCGCACAGAGCGGACGTGTCACTCAGTGATGTCACAATTGTCCGAAAAGATGGAACAGAGTGACAGGGTGTGGGTGACGCCACGCACCGGAAGCGCGTGGAGGTTTGTGGGAGATTTGAAGAAAGTTGAGACTAGACACTGGACGAAGATGGTCGACTTTCGGGCTCGCAGCGGCGAGACGAATTTGCGCGCCATGGGTGCCGCAGGAGATAGGGGCCAGATGATAAAGACAGAATAGTAAGATTGTGTCTCTCTCCTTATGTCGAAACCTTTAACTCAAAAGTAATAAAAAGGTTTCGTACCTGAACAAAGAAGTCTTTACGTGTTTTCGAATTTCGAGATTCCTATGTTCTCTATGTATATATGTTACCAACATTCGATGTCCATTTCGCACATGGCCGTATCTGGCTATGGTACAAAACGTCTATCTTTGAGAGAGGAGACACTATTTTAAAGGCTGAGTGAAAGAAACATGCCTTTACCGTTAAGAAAACGGAGACGACAGAGAACGAGATGGATTATGGGATTGATATGTAACTGTCAATGGATACACTGCCATTAAAAGGAGATAATTACCTATTGTGTTTCCAGATGCATTCCTGTTAAAATCGTGATATATAAGTTTGGTTTCAGCCGGTAACAATACATAAAAAAGTTTTCAATATCCGAAGTACTGAGTCGAATTCAAAAACTGTTTCCTGAATCCTGCCCACTACAATACACCACAACATTTGATTAAATGAATTGTAATTGTTGAAAATTATCAATGTCATCATTGAAATTCTAGGGCTTCAATAGAAGAAAAAAATAGACGTCATACAACTGTTTCGTATCCGTTGTCTTTACGTTGTTTTGTCGATGCAAGAATTCCTTTGGCATAGAAAAATTCTTCTTTACATAATTATTAGTTTAACTTGATTATTAATCATTCATAATACCAGAATAATTTATGAATGACACGCACTCATTTCTCATACCCCCCATCAACTTTGAAACTACAAAATTCCTGAAAAAATATACTGCATAAAGTGCACTGATATTTAGAATTCGTAGAAGCTAAATCTAATCGTCATTTAGTATTTATCCAATGTTTCATCGGTTTGTAGTTTCATCTGGTTTGGTTTTATGGTATATAATCATTGTCGGTTACTTAATGCCAAATTCTGTTCATACATATATATTAATGTATGCGGTTTGTAAACACAATTTTTTAAAAAATTGTTAAACGAACCTAAGCTCATTCTTTTTGCACACTGTTATATGATTTCAAGGATTGCTATATAATTGTCACAATTTAACATCAATCATTTGTTTATACTCATTTATATAGATATACATCACATGTCAGTGATTAGTTCGGTACGAAGAGCATACGATAATTTTCCAGACATTTTTCGTATGGGCATTTAAAATTGTCGTAGATTCTTGAAAATTCAGTATGTTATTGCTATACATCTTATGAGATGACTGACGGATGTTTGTGCTTTCAGGTTCAAATGAACAGCTACAGCAGCAATTAGAATACACCCTACTAAAGACTGATTTGCACAGCTGGTGAACTTCAAAAATGCAATCTGACACTTTAGAAAAACAATATGCAATAAAATTATGTTTAAAACTTAAAAAAACAATGCCACAGAAACGTATGGAAGGCTTTATGCTGGTTTTGGAGCATCTTGCATGAATCGAGCATCAGTTTTTGAGTGGCATAAGAGATTCAAGGAAGGCAGAGAGTCTGTGAGGGATGATGAGAGGTGTGGGAGGAGTTAAGAAATCAATACATCTGAGTTGATTGGCCAAAGGGTTAAGGTTAAGCTTAGAGTTACTATGTTAAGGTTTTAAGAGAGTTCAGCAAGAGATTCCGTCGAAAGAGGCGAGCACTCTTCAAATCGGGTCAGTGGCAGGACAATGCACCAGTCGACAACTCCATCCTTGTCACAGATGTAGATGGGCATCAAGACAGATCCACACCCTCCCTATAGTCGAGACCTTGCTCCCTATGACTTTTGGTTATTCCCTAAGCTCAAAGGCTGTCGTTATGAGAGAATTGAGGAGATGAAAGAGGCTGTGACATAGGTGTTTGACACACTCACACAAGAGGACGTCAATGGGGCCTTCCAGAAGTTGTTGGAACGGTACAACAAGTGAATTGCAGTCAGGGGAGATTATTTCGAAGGGGACTAGAATTTCATGTGTGTTCTATCAATAAAAGTGCCCATACGAAAAAAGTCTGGTAACTTATCGTATGCACGTCCTAATTTCATTTTCAAATGAATTGGAACTAATTTGTTTACACACTAATATGGCTATTGTTTCCACATAGTTAAAAGTTTTCAATTATTTCCACCTAACACTTATAATTCTTTGCAATATAAAACATTTTTGAATTGGTTAAAAGCATTGTTTTTTAAAATATTTTTTAAATTCAATATTACTTATTCGTTGGCCCATTAAGCTGGTGTTGTAGAATACAACGACGACATCTCTGTGAAGGGGAAAGACTCCTCTAACGTGTGTCGAGGATATGACATTAAACAATCTAATGGCGAAAATTAAGTAATGCTGGTGATTCGGGGAATGCAAAGTACTCCCTTATTGGTATCACTCCCAGGTCCACTCAGGCCTTGAGTGATAGTATCTAATTGGGTCTCATCTTAGTAGAGTCTAACATAGTAGAGTCTATCATATTAGAGTCTAACATTTAAATGGTATACTTGGATATTTAAACTGACTGCAAAAATGACATGCTAAACTGAATTGCTTGAAATAGAACTCCTTAATCATTTAACTGTGTGTGAACGAATGACTGGAGTTAGATTGAATTGTTACTGATACACACTAATACTTGGAAGTAGTTAACTTTGTTGACACGCAAAAGTGAATTGTTTGAAATAGGACTGTTTGATCATTTAATTGAATATAAACAAATGATGGATGTTTAGTTGAATGTTAGTTTTAAATAGCAAGACATGAAAACATTTTAAAATTGTGCACACAAATGATTAATAGTAAATAGATTTATGTGTTTTAGATAGAAATAAATGAAACCATTTATTTAAATGTGTGCAAAAACATCAGATCAGGCTCGTTTCGAAGTATTATCTAAAAACGTGTTTAGCAATAACATATCTAATATATATGTATAAAAAGGATTTGGATTCAAAGAAATTCGATGTTTGATAAAACCAAACAAATCTAAACTCATTCGTTTGCACACAGATAAATTGTTACGAGTATAGTTATGTATCCCTAACAATTTAATTAATCATCAGTTATTTGCTTACACAGTTAAATGATCAAATAGTACGAATTCAAACAATTAAATTCAACATAATTTATTTCTTTTCCCTCAGCTTAAATGTCAAACAGGTCTATTTGACCTATATATAGAACCCTATCAGATGCTACCACTCTGATTCAAAGAGCACCCAAGAACGAAGGCATTGAAGTGAAACTCTGCTTTCCCCAAAGCTCCAGCATTACAGGAGCTTCTCCATCAGATTGGTTTGTGTAGGATCCAAGACACTCTCTGCAGAGAGGCAGTCGGTTTATTCTGCAGAATTTTTAAGAATTTGTATTGTTTAAATAATAATTTTGAGAGAGATATACATTGTATTTAGAACAAATTCACAAGCAAGTTAATGCAAAAAAGCAACAAGCTTACGCCAAAACAAGGCTCACATTAAGTAAAACAAAATTATAAACAAACATTGAAGTGGATATTTCACAGCAATTAAACACGTGAGTTTGGAATATAGATACATCGTATTTTCAGTTATACAGGCGACATGTTCACACTAGACGGAAGCTTTTAATCAAACAGGTGACATTTCCACACTAGACGGAACCTCTCTGATACTGGTAGACAAATTCCCCTACCTAGAAAGCAGTGTCTCATCAACTGAAAAAGACGTCGACATGCGGCTAACGAAGGCATGGACAGCTATCGATAAGCGATCGATCATATGGAAATCAAATCTGACCGATAAAATGAAACGCAGTTTCTTCCAGGCAGCGGTCGTGTCGATACTGCTGTATAGATGCACCACTTGGACGCTAACAAAACGGCACGAGAAGAAGCTAGACGGCAATTACACAAAAAATTTGCGAGCAATTTTGAACAAGTCCTGGCGGCAACACCCCACAAGGCACCAAATATACGGCCACCTGCCTCCAATCACGAAAACTATCCTAGCTAGACGAACCAGACATGCAGGACACTGCTGGAGAAGCAGGGACGAGCTCATAAGTGATGTACTCCTATGGACCCACACATATGGCCGAGCAAAAGCAGGACGTCTAGCTCGAACATACATACAGCAGCTATATGAGGGTACATAATGTAGCCATGAAAACCTGCCAGAGGCGATGGACGATAAGGAAAAGTGGTGAGAGAGGGCCAGGGATATCCGTGCTGGCGGCATGACATGATGATGATGATGATAGTCCCGAAATACAGGCAGAAATTTGGTTTGTAAATAAGTTATAATATAGTTATCGTCTATAATACATAGCTATAACATTTGGGCCGAAACTTAGGGGCTCTTTAAACCAATAATTTCGGTAGTGCAAATTCCCGAGGGCGGGGAATCAAAAAATTTTCAAAATTAAAACGTTTGCAGTCAAGGTTACAGTGTCAAGGCGCGAGGCAGTTTATCGTGATTGATTTTTAAGAAAGTCCCCGCAGGTTTATAAATATTTAATTGAATAAATTGTAACTATATATATATATATATATATATATATATATATATATATATATATATATATATATATATTCCAGGAAATGTGTTCTTGGAACTAGCGTTTCTATGGTCTTTATAATTGATCCCCAGAAAAATCTTAAATCTTCGCTTATGATACGAATGTATGTTCAAAAGTTCAAAGCTAAGATGATCTTTTTAAACTTTAGAAAGATGTAGATAATCTTTTAAATTGTTCAGATAGATCAAATCAAATTTAACTCATCCAAAAGTAAGGTACTCCGTGTTAAAAAAAAATCTAAATCAAACTTTAGAAATACGAGGTGCTTTCAATAAGTTTCCAGACTTTTTTGTACAGGCATTCAAAATTGTCGTACACTCATGAAAATTGAGTATGTTTTTGCTGTAAATCTTATGAGATGACTGACCAATTTTTATGATTCCAAGATCAAATGAATACACTATACTAAAGCCTGATTGTCACAGCTGGTGAATTTCAAAAATGCAATCTGGACATGAGAACAGTTTAGAAGAACGATATACAATAAAATTCTGTTTTAAACTTGGAATAAAGGCCACATAAACGTAAGGAATGCTTTTGGAACATCTTGCATGAAGCAAGCATCAGTTTTTGAGTTGCATAAGAAATTCAACGAAGGTAGGGAGTCTATGAGTGATGATGAGAGGTGTGGGAGGAGTAAGGAAGTCAGAACACCAGCGTTGATGGGCCAAATAAAGAATTTCATGAATAAGGACCGTCGTGTGTCTATAGAGACAATAAGTGCACAGTTTGATATCAGTGTTGCAACTGTACACATAGTTATTCGCGAGGAACCGAAGATGCGGAAGATTTGGGCAAAGTTTGTCCCAAGCGTGCTCAGAGGAGATCAGTAAAAAAGACGTCGTCATGACAGCAGGTATATGGTCAAGCTGATCAATTTAGATCTCGCCGTTCTTGATGCTCTGGTAACCTGCGATGAAAACTGGATCTACTGCTATGGACCAGAGACCAAGAGACAATTCACAGTGAAAGCATGCAAGCTCTCCCAGACCCAAGAAGGCCAGACAGAGCAAATCCACCCACAAACATTTTATGATCACTTTTTTTTTGATAGCACTGACATGATGTACATGTACTGGGTGATCACTGGACAGACAGTCAACAAGGAATACTATGCTGAGGTTTTAAGGGATTTCAGGAAGAGATTCCGACGGAAGAGGCCATTACGCTTCAAATCGGGTCAGTGGCATTTCCACCAGGAAAATGCCCCAGTCCACAACTCCATCCGTGTCACAAACTATTTGACCAAGATGGGCATCAAGACAGTTCCTCAACCTACCTTGAGTCGAGACCTTTCTCCCTATGACTTTTGGTTATTCCCTAAGCTCAAGGAAAAACTTAGAGGCTGTCACACGGGAGGATATCCGTGGGACCTTGCAGAAGTTGTTGGAACGGTACAAGTAAATTGCCGCTGGAGGAGATTACTTCGAAGGGAACTAGATTTTCACGTGTGTACTATAAATAAAAGTGCCCATACGACAAAAGTCTGGAAACTTATTTTGTGAACCTTGTAATTATCTAAAACACACTTAATCCATGAGGGAAGAAATTCCAATCGTAGAGAATTCATTAAGACATTTGAAACTGAAAAAAAAATCTTGTGAAAGTGGATGCAGAAGTAAAATTTTTCAAACATATTGAAAATAAGTTTAATAACGGAAAATAAAAATACTTGGAATGATATGAGGTTCATATGCATATATGTATGGTGAAATGTTTTTAAAAAAAATTGTTTTTTACTTGGACCATATTTAGAGTTTGTTAATGTTTTTTGTCTCAAAGATTCATCAAGTATAGGAAGCTCATTGAATGAATACAAAAAAATAACCAATAAACTGTTACCTGAAATGAGGAACATGCCGTTTAATGATAAACTGAGGAGGCTCGATATGCCAAGTCTGAAAATTTATGCACACTTTTGTCTTCGTAATTCTCAAGCTACAAAGCATTAATCAATGTAGCATCACAAGGGGTTATGAACTAAAATATTTGAAAGGATACTGCAAATTAACCTGTAAACAAATTGTATTTAGGGATAGAGTGGTTAATCCCAGGAACAAACTAAAACCATCAGAGGTGCGAACCTTCACATTAATCTTATAAATCTTGGGTGGATAAGTAAAGTAAAGTTGGCGACCATAGTCGAGGGTAACCCGAAGGCTCCCTTTTCGATAGCTACTACACCAAGGTATAGGGGAGGGCGCTACTCCTTCCCTGGATTGCTCTACTTTACCCTTGATCCGTACCTTATAATGCTGAGTGTTAAGCAAGGAGGCATCAATTACCATTTTTTGAGTCTTTGGTATGACTCGACCTGGGATTGAACCCAGGTCTCCCGGGCCATTGGCGAACACTCTAACCCCTAGGCCAAAGAATAGGATAAATATAAATACGCAACCCGTACACAACTACAACTTCCTCCTGAAGAGTGGTAACATCTGATAGAGTCCTATATATGGGTTGAGAAGAACTGTTTGATATTTAAACAGAGTGAAAACAAATAAACCATGCTTAATTGAATTGTCTGAAGAAATATTGAAAATAGAAGAGGAAAAAAACGTAGCGACCATATGACGGGTCAGCGGACCAAATAAACCCAGCTGAAGAAGATATTACTACTATCAATGTCTTCCATTTGAAACACAGAACAAGTAAAAAATTCAACACTTGAAATCTTTCAAAATTCCAAGATTTTAACACTAGAATTTATTAGAACCTTTAAATATGAACAATAAGAAAAAGGGAGAAATAAACCTTACCCTATAAGTATGAGTGTTGAGGAAAATACAGAGTGTTTCAGTTAGAATTTACAACGAAACTGTTTGTTCTCTAAGGTTATTGAATCAAGACTACTATTTATCGTATTTGAAAGTATAGAAGGATAACTTTTTTTTACTAAAAGATATCTTTTAAAAATCCCATGAGTCTTATATGCCAAATGTTGGTTTAGAATTCCTGATTGTCGCATGAAATTAGCGACCTGGCAACTCCTGTATGCTTAGACTTTAGACTATCTTTCATATACCTATCGTCATTATTCAAAAGGCTATAAAACAGATTAAAAGGGTAATCATTGATATTATTCAATATATCAATTTCATCAAGTTTAATATTAGCACTTTGATTTTGCGTGATTTGCTCTGCTGAAATTGGGGTGCGTCTTATACACCCGTGCATCTTATATGACGTCAAATACGGTAATCGAAGGTGAGTAGAACAGATTGAAATTATTTCGGGACAGAATATCAATGTTCAAAGATATTCTTCTTCAGGTTGGGCTGACATACCATCTTTAGTTGCAAATATAACTAAATATTTCATCTATTAATGTATCTTATATAAAATCTCATATTCGTTTCAAACTAGGTTTTCGTGTGCTTGAACTAATTCAAAATGTCGATGTGGATTTGGATATATAAAAAATCCTACATTTTTACAACCATTTCAATATGTTCGAGTATTTCCTTCTAATACCAGATAGGGATACATGGATTAGCATCTGCCTAATCCTTCATCAAGTCAAGCCTCCAAGACACTTTATCAGCAACAGCTGCCGATTTAAAGGCATAAATACATAACAATATTTTAAAACATGAAAATAAAACAATACTCATAACTTGAAAATATTTTTTGCAAAGAAACATCTTCATTCAAATACTCTCTCCCTATATTGGTACCCGTGGTGTAATGGTTTCACATAGCACTAATACCCTTGGGAAAGGTATGAATCCAATAATTTTCCCTCCACCGTTGGGTAAATAATAGGACAGACTGGGTTCTTCAGCCTTGGTGAGGCAACTAGTCTAGGAGAAGGAAAACTCTGAATTCAAACCTGTTAAACTCCGCGTAAAAATTGACCTTGTGTCATATCCTGCCCGAGCGAAGGGGTTGGTAAATAGTATAATGATTTTACCATAGGTGTGTGAGGATTTTTAGATCCCAAAGATTACAGAAGTTCTACCGCTTATAAAGAAAAAAAAACACAGGATAGGATTAGGAAATATCTATCTATCTATTTATCCATCTATCTATACATGAGAGCCGGCTTAACTAGGTTGGCTGAAATGTGCACAATGTGACGTTGGCTATCGAAGAATGTAGATAATAAATGGGACCCAAGCAATGCAACGATCAATAGAAGTGCTTGCAGACAGTAGGCTAGTAACATGAGTTGAGCGTCCAGTTTGACCAGTTTAATGACTTCGATTTCACAGGGTGCTTCCTTAAAAAAAATGATTAATCTACAGCAGGTTTTAGTCAAAACTGCATAAGGTATGGGTTAGCTTAACAAAGAAAAACATGAACAAAACAAATCCCGAATATACTAGTACTGACATTGATATTTATTCATCTGTTTTATTCCTGGGGGAGGTGCACGACACTTCCCTTTTCATCATGTTTTTTTTTTCTGACGAAATATTGTGGACGGTGGACGCCAATTCAACCAACCAGGACCCCCACTACTCAGTCCAACACTTGGCTACTTCTTTGAAATTATTATTAATATTATTATTATTATTTTACTCATTAGAGTTTTTCACATCAGCGTTAGCTGATGATCTTTCACTGGAGTTTTTGTGACAGAAAGTCTCATCAAGTATCTTGGACTCTTCTTAGTATTCTGGCCGTTCTCAATAATGTAGTAGTTTGGATGGTCTCCACTCGTCCGCCAACTTCCAAGTCCTCCAGTCCTTTTAATAATCCTTTAGTTACTGTACCAAAAGTACCAATCGCAATTGGTATAAATGTCACCTTTATTTATGTTCCATAATTTTTTCAATTCCCTAACAAGGCCGATGTATTTATCCTTCCTTTCACATTCTTTCATTTTGATTCTCTGATGAGTCGGGACAGCAAAGTTGACAGTTTTGCAAATTCTCTTTTTTTTTTTTTTTGTTGATTATTTTTACACCTGGTCTTCTGGTCGAGATTAGGTGATACGTCTGTGCTTTAGGGCTTCACTGGTGTCCACGAGAGAAAAGTTATCCTCGTTTCTCCCGGAACATTCTCAGTATTCTTGCTGATTTCCCTAGAACTGTGGTCAATACGGTTTTAAAATCCTTTCTGGATCTCGAGTTCTACCTGTGTTTTTTTTTTCAGGATTGTTACCTGGGACCCGGGTATAATTGGTATAATTGTCACCTTCATAGTTTTCCCTCGGGAAAGGCATGCATTCCCTTGACCCCCAAATATGGCTTAAAAATACTACTAATGCACTTTTACGAGGATAACCTTAACATTACAAACAAAGAAATCGAAACCACTTTTCTGTTGTTTTTTTAAGAAAACTGGGAAGTTTCAAGTATTTATCTAGTTTTCACCCCTTTTATTTCATAATGTGGTGCTCTTGCTTTTGACACTTCTAAAAACAACATCGATTATATGCACTAAGAATCAGAAATGTTCATATAGATTTCATAAAAGTTATTCGGTGCTTCAAAAGTATGCGAATGAAGGTAGAGACAGAGGATTTAATAAAAGCAGCTCAGGACCAGAGCCTACCAACTACCAAGTACCCGATAAAAGAAAACGTATCAAACCCAATAAGTATACATTGCCAACAGAAAACTGATTAAAATGACAATTTCGTAGCCAGTTTCCTAATCCTAACAACGGTATAATGTAAACAATGAAATGATAAAATAAAATATTATTTTCATCGGAATATATCCAAATATTGTAGAACACTGACATCAGAAAAATTGTATCGACACCAACCAGAGAAATAATAGAAGCCAAAGAAGCGACTACTCTCCGGGGTTTAGAAATCCAAACTGATATGAAAATATAGAGCAATAGACAAGTCATAGCGGTTTAAGACTATGAAAAAAAAAAAACAAACAAACAAACAAACAAACAAAAAAGCAAGCCTTCTCATTTATGTCAGTGCAAACGGATAAAAGCACATTAGTCAAAGTGGATAATGAATTTAATAAATAAGACCTGGAAAACGAAATTGAAAGAAAGTAGCGCCGTAAAAATACCATCGTGCGAGTAATAGTTGGAGCCCGGATATGATCAAGAAAGGGACAGGAAAAAAAAATTACAAGATACCAAGCAGTTACAACCTATAAAAAGAGAAAAATTAAACTTTTTGGAAATACTCCTCTCCTTATGATTATACTGACGGTGTGACTGAAAAATATAAATCAGTAGAGCCAGCAAAAGTATAAATGCATACAAAAAATAAAATCGCAACCTGCCTTCGCCTTAAGTCTTTGGTAAACACACAGAGAAGGACTGAAAGAAACCACAAATGGAACTAAAAATTATATAATAATAACCTTCTAAATAGTGGAATTTACCGTCCCGTTTGACCACAGAGAGAAAATTAAAGAAAGTGAAAAGAGAGTCAAGTACGTAAACCTTGACATAGAAATGAAAAATATCAGGGAACATACAAGTGATGGTGGTACCAATTAAATTTCTACCCTCAGAACAGTTTCAGAAGGTTTGTTAAAAGTGACTGGAAGCATTGGAAATCGTAGGACAAACCGAGACCATTCAAACTACATCATAAGTAAGATCGGCGAGAATACTGAGCAGAGTTCTTGAGACTTGAGAAGACTTGCTGTCACTCGGTCTCCAGTTAAAACCTATCCGCTAATGCTGAAATGAAAAACATGCAAGGAGTAATATAATAATAGAGTAACAATCAAATAGAAGTATGAAATTAGAAATACACATTTGAATGTAAGATTAACCGCCAAAATCTTAGTGAAATAAAATGGAATGGGTAGATCTTACGCTAAAACTGGAAAATTTTGAAAGCGTATTATTCTGTTCGTATTGTGACCGGTTGAAGCTTGTACCTCCTAGAAACGAGACTAGTGTACATTTGTGAAAAGAGAACTGATTATAATCAATCCTTTGGGGTGATATAGTCACAATATACTACCCAAGGAAAATAACAAATCAACATGGGGCACAGATGAAAGATTTGAGTGTCATGGCGGAAATTAACCGATTGATAGTTAACTTGGCCTATCAAGAAAATGTTGGCTGCTTTTATTTTAGGAACAAAAAAAGTAAAAATGAATTTGGAAGACGCTGAATGTAAGAATAAGTCAGAAAAGACAACAAAAAAAGGAATCCAAAATTATTTCAAACCAATCAACTCAAAGTGGTTATTTGAAAAATATTATCGAACTTTTTGCAGAATGATATAAAATCAATACAAGGCATGATAAAACCTGAATCATTTTAAAGAAAGTCTGATTTTCAGACCTCAAGAGACTATAAATCTGTGGAATCTTAAGTTGTGAAGAATAAAAAAAGTTCCCTTAACGAGCTCAAAGACAAAACACTGAATACCAAAATATTACGGAAGCAATCCCCTAAATATATATGTTAACACGGAAGAAACAATGTAGAATTTACAAAAAAAAAAAAAAAATGACTATAAAATGTTACGGTAATATTCCTAAAGAATCAGGACGGGAAAATGTGAAGGTAGGGAACTAAAAAATTAATAAATTAGTTAAAAATAAAATTCAGCAGATTTTATCGACGAACTAAACAATATGATTTAATCAAGAGAAACATTTATCAAGGACAAAATTAGCAAACCCGCAAAGAAGTGTTTCAGACATAGGACAAACCATGGAACTGCCATAGTAGGAGAAACTATTCTGAAAGGAGACAGACACAAGCACATGACGAAATAAAAACACCGGTAAAAGACAACAGCAAAAAGGACAAACAAATGAAATCAGATTTTTCCGAAAGAAATGAGTCTCAAAAGTACATTAGCAACGTCAAGCTTTATAAACTAAACAGGACTTTCAAAGGTAATGAAAGAAAATTATTCGAATAGTTGGTGGAAAATGCATAAGGACAATTCAACAAATGGATGCAAAGGAAGCAAAACAGTTTTGTAGCAAAATATGGGAACATAAAGGACATAACGAAAAGGCTGAATAGATAAATGGCATTAAAAAGAGACTACAACAACTTGATGAGGACCCCGAAGCAACCAAGCACAAAGACTCACTCTCAGCAATACTAAAAACAGTATCAAATAGGAAAACCCCAGGTTATGATGGTATACATTGATTCTGGTTTAAAAACTCTTAGTAAATATCTAGATGCTGCGATTTATACACAAATTGATAACGAAGGGGGCATCTTCTAAAATCCAGAAATATCATACCGAAATGAACAAATATGGCAACTACATACCGCTAACATGTTTACCTATGTTAGAGATCAGACCTAAGGAAAAATTATCAAAGTTATTTCCTCAGAGAAATAAAACGGGAGTAGCCTGCCAGGGACAGTGCATTGATAAATCTGTTTCATGTGTTTGTATTTTCAAGTTCACACAGATTTCTCAATGCACTGTCCCTGGGAGGCTACTCCCGTTTTATCTCTCTGGGGAAATAACTTTGATATTTTTTTTCGTTAGGTCTGATCCCTTATATAGGTAAACACGTTAGCTGTCTATAGTTGCCAGTTTTGTTCATTAAGTAGGATCTTTCTGGATTTTAGAAGATGTCTCCTTCGTTACCCATTTGTGTATAATGTCAGCTTCTAGATATTTAAAAGATACACTGAGATCCAACATGACACATAGTTGACTGGTGCTTACAAAGTTAAAATTGTTTGTTCTTGGTCATTAAACGTACGCCCTGTAGCCTGTGGTTAATAAACCTAATTCTTTTGTTTAACGCTTATGAGACCGTCTCTTTAAATTTTTCTTTACATATTTGCTTCGTAATAACATAACAAACTTTGATGGGGAGAATCTTAACCAATCACTTTGAAGAAATATTTTACTCGCTTGTATGCTGCAGTCTATTTCTGGTAGAACAGAAGGGATGCCACAGGGGAAAAAAGCGGACAGACCATTACTATATATTGATCAACACATCGTCAAGGACATCAAAATATGCCGAAAATTATTGACATACCATAAATTGAGAACAAAATGAACTTTAATATGGTACCGCAAACATAGATTATAGATTTTCTAAAAATTCTCAAAATATTTGACAAATTCATGATCTTCATTACAAAACACGCGGAAAACCGAAATGCTGAATTAGTTGCCGAAGGAAAAAAACGGATCAAAGGTCAAAATTAATACGGGCGACAGACTTACGATTGTCATCGCCATTGTTACAGGAATGATTCGACTTAAAAGTGAACAGGGGCTAGAAATATACAAAATCAAAGGGTAATTTCAACTACTATTGCACATAGGAGATATCAAGATATCTGCTAAAAATGAGAAATAACTAGAAATTCTTATAGAAACAATAGGATTATCATATCAGGGGATAGGAATAGAAATTTGGCATTAAAATATGCCATGCTGATTATAAAAGTCAGAAAAGAGAAACGGCAGAGTTAATAGAAGTGCCAAATCTGCAAAACGTCAGAATATTTGAAGAGAAGGGAAATTTCTGGTATTTAGAATATTGAATTCAGATAGATTCAAACAAGCGAAGATGAAAGAAAAATAAAAAAAGAATATCAACTCGAAAAAAAAAAGTTCTCGAAACCAAGCTCTATATTGAGAAATCTCACCAAAGGAATAAAAACCTCCTTTCAAGATATTCCAGCCCATTCTTAGAATGAACAAAGAAATAACATAGACAACTAAACCAATCGATAAGGAAAATAATGAAAATGAACTTGTCCTTACATCGAAAAAATGACATAGACACTGTATGAGTCAAGGAAAAGAGTAGGAAGTCGATTCTCCTGCATTGGCAAATGCGGTGATGCTTCTGTCCAAGAAGTCGAGGAACATATAATCAAGAGCAAATAAAGTTTAACTGCAGCAACAGAACCATGAAGACAAACAGTAAATCAGCAACAACTATGAAACAAACACGGGAGAAAAAACATCTGTATAGATATTTCAAGCAACAGGAGATTGAACACGAGTCGAACTGGACATGGCGAACAAAAAGAAATGTAAATGAAGGAAGTGAATCTCTTTTAATAATTGCTTAAGGCTATGCTAAATAAAAGTCGTTTGGTTATTTGGGCTTTATGGCATATCAGCCTTTATAGGTTATTTAATGTCAAATTATATACGAATAATCAGTTCCATTTCAAACAGTTCAGTTTAGTGTGAGTACACATGTTAATTGTTAAAAACATTTCTATTTCAAGCTATTCCGTTTAGTCAAACGGTTCTCATTGAAATAATTCACTTTATTATGAGTATAGGTTTTGTTTACACTCAGTAAAATAACAAAACAGATCTATTTTAAACAATTCAGTTTAGATAGGACAGTTTCAACGTCAGGGAAATTTCTATTCCAAACGGTTCAGTTTAGCATAAGTATGCAGTTTAAATGTAAGTACAGTGTTTAACTATCAAAAACATTTCTATTTCAAGCTATTCAGTTTATTCAAACAGTTCTATTTCAAACAATCCAGTTTAGTATAAGTACGCTGTTTAAATATAAGTACACAGTTTATTTGTCAAAAATATTTCTATTTCAAGCAATTCAGTTTAGTCAATCAGTTCTAATTCAAACAATTCAGTTTAGCATAAGAATGCAGTTAGTTTTATTTAAGCCATAGATAGCGCCCTATCAGGTGCTACCATTCCGGGGCAGAGTGGACCTTGGAGCGATAGCAATGAAGGGGAGCTCTGCATTCCCAAGAGCTCCAGCATCATTGGACCTTCTCTATCAGATTGATTAGATTCATATCCGGAACACTCGTTGGGGCGGGGGGGGGCTCTCTTACCCCTCTGCCGAGGTGCAGTCGATGTATTCTACAGCCCCAGCCGACCAGGCAATACACAGATTTAAATGTAAAAACTGTTTTATTTCAGATAATTCAGTTTAGCATAAGTACTCAGATTAAGTACCAAAACAGTTCCATTTTAAACAATTCAGTTGAGCATAAATACGCAGTTTAATTGCAAAAACCAGAAAACTCTTGAAACAACAATTTAGTTCTATTTGACCCATAGATAGGACCCAGTCAGTTGCTACCACTCCGGATCAGAGTGGGACCGGGAGCAATGGCAATGAAGGGGTGCTCCGCATTTCCCAAAACTCCAAAATTACTGGGACCTCAGTTGTTGTATTCTACAGCCCAACCAACTGGGAAACAATGACAAAAGGACAAAGCTGATAATACGTAACAGAATAGAAAGTGTAAGTTTTTGGCACGACTGGATCGGAAAGTTGATTCACTTTGAATTGTGTATGAGATTAACATTTGACGATAATTCCACCTGGTATATGCACAAAGCAGAATATGTGCCAGAGAATTAAATACGTTTCATTTTCCGAGATTTTGAGATAGAAATGGATCACCAAATCCCATTCAGAAGCAACATAGTTTTAATTTAATTGCTCTTGGTTTAGGCTTTCTAGCTAACCACAAATTGAAAATAAAAGTAAGTAGAAATGTAAGTTCATAAATTTTGTCACAGAACTAAAGAGCTATGGGATATGAGGCTGATGTTTGTACCAATTGTAAGTGGGTTGCTTGCAAAGTTCCACAAGGCCTGGAAAGAGGACTGAAAGAATTGTAAATCAGACGAAGATCGAGAACAACGTCACCACATCATTATTGAGATCGGCCACAATACTGAGAAGAGTCGTGGGAACATGAAACTTAGACTTTCTCGAAAGCCTACCAGCTAAAGCTGATATAAAAATAAGCACAAGGCATAAAATAATAATAATAATAAATACAATTTTGCCTTGCCTAAAGATCGGATAATTTAATTTAAATCAATTCATTTTTTCAGAGGGTCTTTGTATATATATATATATATATATATATATATATATATATATATATATATATATGTTTCCTTGCGTAAGGAAAACTATCTTTTATTTTTTGGCTTCTTAAAATTTCGAAATACGTTTAAACACGTAAACACGTTTCCTATGTGAAATCAGTTTCATCTCATCAGAAAGAATCAGTTGAATTTCAAAGGAGATTTTCCACGATTGAATGATTAGCTGGCTTCAGTTGGTAATAAGGAAGAACACGCTTATCAAAATTCAATAGAGAATTGCTTACTTGGCAGGTCATTAATTTTTGTTTAAATCTCTTGCATTTTACATAAAACAGGATAGTATTTTTTTTGTTTTTATTTTTATTTTATCAAATATATTTCATTTAACAAAAGAAATGACAGAACGCATATATCGGTTTGATTCTTTGTAAACAATAACAACATTTTAAATTACAGTAAAATAACAGCATTAACTACTACTATTACTATTACTACTTGTAATTTAATAATGATAACAATGATAGAGGCACAAAAGGATGGCATAAGGGCTAAATATATGGAAGCATATCTGCTTCTCCAGCAGTGTCTTATTCGACTTATGTTGATGGTTTTAGAGATGAGAGTTTAGTGTACGTGTAGCTGTTTTGTTGGGAGATTGCTGAAAAAGCAAGGATAAACTCTGAAGGACGTTCTCCCATGGAACCCTTCACAATCCCGACCAACAAGAACTTACTCACAACAGCCTGTGCTGACACATAATATAGTCCTAAATACCTGCTGGGAGCAATGCATGATCGGGACAAAGACAGAGAGAGAGAGAGAGAGAGAGAGAGAGAGAGAGAGAGAGAGAGAGAGAGAGAGAGAGAGAGGAATCCGTTCTGAAAGCGAAAATTGATAATACGCAACAGAATAGCAGGTTTAGATTTTGTGGAGACAGAGATGAAAGAGTTAAGCGGAAACAGAAAGCGGAAAGCTACTCGAGACAAATATAAATAGCAGGAATCTTTTCAAATAAATAAATAGCTTGGATGTTCCCTTGTAAAATAATCGGGACCATTCTTGAAGTGGACCAGAGAAGACCTTAAATAAATGGACCAGAGAACAAGGAAATTAAGACCGTGCATGCCAGAGATGAGGTTGACAGATTATACGTGTCAAAAAAAGAAGAGGATTTGCCAGTGTTGAAGATAACGTTGATGCATCAGAAGACCATGCCTTATAATAATCAACAAAGAAGAGAAAACTTGCAGAATTATAGACTTTGCTGTCCCAGTGGACCACAGAGTAAAATTGAAAGAAAGCGAAAAAAAGGATAAGTACACGGAACTTGCAAGAGAATGAAAAAACTGTGGAACTTGAAAATGGCGATTATCCCAATTATAATTTGTGCTCTTGGTACAAACACCAAAGGATTAGTTGTTGGCGACAGTAGTCGAGGGTGACAAGAAGGCTCACTTTTCAATAGCTACTACGCGGAGGTGTAGGGGAGGGCGCTACTCCTTTCCCTGAATTGCTCCACTTTACCTTTGATACATACCTTGTATTGCTGAGTGTTAAACAAGCAGGTAGGAAGTACCATTTTAAAAGTCTTTGGTATGACGCAACCTGGGATTGAACCCACGTCTCTCGAACAATTGGCGAACACAGGACTAAAAAAACTTAGAAATAACTATAAAAATTACAGCATTATTGAGATTGGGCAGATTATTGAAAAGAATCCAGGAAACTTGAGGTGACTTCCTGTTACTCCAACTCCAGCGAAAAACAAATAATAATAATAATAATAATAATAATAATAATAATAAAATGACTCACATAAACTCCTATGGGACTTTAACATACAAACGGATCAAATAACCCCGGCCAGAAGACTAGACCTTATAATGATCACCAAAAAAAAAAAAGAGAATTTGCAATAGTGTCGACTTTGCTGTCCCGGTGGACCACAGAATAAATCTGAACGACAGTGAAAAGAAGGATAAGTACCTCGACCTTGCTAGAGAATTGATAAAACTGTGGCACATGAAAGTAACCATTGTGCCAATTGTGAGTGGTGTATTAGGCACAATAACTAAAGGATTATTAAAGGGCCTGGTGGACTTGCAAGTTAGCGGACGGGTAGAGACTATCCAAACGAAAGCATTGCTAAGAACGGCCAGAATCCTGAGACGTGTCCTGGAGACCTGAGGAGACTTGCTGTCACTCAAACACCAGTGAAAAACCATCAGCTAACACTGATGTGAAAAACTCTAAATAATAATAATTAATTCCTATCGGACTTTGACATACAAGCGGATCACCTAATCTCAACCAGAACACCATACGTAATAATAATCAACAAAAAAAAAAAAAGAGAATATGCCAAATTGTCGACTTTGCTGTCCCGGCTGAACACAGAATAATATTGAAAGAAAGTGAAAGGAAGGATAAGTACTTCGACCTTGCTAGGGAATCGAAAAAAAAAACTATGGAACATGAAGGTGACATTTATACCAGTTGTTATTGGAGCGTTTGGAACAGTAACTAAAGGATTACTAAAGGGACTGGAGGATTTGGAGGTTGGGGGATGATTGGAGACCATCCAAAATACTACATTATTGAGAACGGCCAGAATACTGACAAGAGTTCTAGAGACTTGAGGAGATTTTCTGTCACTCAATTTTCAGTGAAAGACCATCAGCTAACGCTGATGTGAAAAACACTAATGAGTAATAATAATAGTTATTTTAGTTCGAAATATAAGCGAAACAGAAGTAGACTCGAAATATAATTCTGAGGTAGTCATGCAGGGATTTTTCTAAATTAATTTTCTTCGTTGATACGTTGAAATATTTACTTGTTTCTTTATATTGAAAAGATTCTCTGCCGTAATATCGAAGTGATGTTTTGTGTTTTCTTTTTCTTTGAAATATATGTGTGTGTGTGTGTGTGTGTGCGTGTGTGTGTGTGTGTGTGTGTGTGCGGGCGAGTGCATGTGCGTTTGTAAATAAAAAATGGAAAATAGGATAAGAATATGAATATATGGTGGAAAATAGGATAAGAATATGAAAACCGGAGAAAATTTTCTAGTAGCACTTACTTCTTTCCCTCCGGAAATCATGTGCTTGAAAGTTTTTTTGATGAAAGTCATTGAATGCAATAGAAGATAGTAAGCTTTAAAGTAGTTTGCAATATATTTTCTTTAATACAAGTCAAATACTTGCGTCCCAATGTAGAATAATATTAAAGGCTGTTTTTCTAACTTGACAATACCAGAAACATATGAACAGTTAAATCCTGAGAAATATGACTACGCTTCCTCTACCAAATTGAAATACTAAAATGCTAAAAAACAAGAACCCCGAAACCAAATTGAAACGCAAAATACTGAAAACCAGAAAAGCCTGCACCACAAAACAAATGTTAATACAAGAAAGAATAATACATTTAGAGAAAAAAAATTCGTAACTAAAATGAAGACTACATTACCATTCCTTAGGAAGCAAAATTGGAAGATAAGTTTAAATAGAAACTGAAAAGGCAGAGAAAAATATAACCAAATATCCTAACGGGCAATATCGCTTATTCATGATGGAGCGAAACCAGTCAGAGATAAAATCGGTATTCCTCTTAGAGACCCAATCTGAAATATCAAAGTTGAATGAGATATTAGACTAGAAGTACCGGCAAAGAAACTGCGACAATAAGCGAAAGTGCCAAGTAAGTAAGAAATACTCAAGGATATTTTGGGGTGTACAGGTGATCAAACGAACAACCAGATGTAAACGAAGCAAAACGATTTTAGAGAAATATATAAGCAAGAAATATGAGCAAGAGAATAATAGAAAGGCAAAAAGGATATAGAAAAAGAAGTATTCGTGTTCGAAGAAAGTCCTGAAGCAAAAATACTCTTGGAACGCTCAGAGCGGCTCTAAAAAAATAATTAGAGAACTCCTGGCTTTGATGTCTTAGATGGATTCTGATTAAAAAATTCATGTCCATTCATAACAGACATTCTCTTTATCTAAGTAACCCACCCCCGAAGAATCAAGTAGACCCGAATAGATGACAAAGGAAAGACTGCTCTGATACAGAAAGATCCCTTGATGAAAATAGTTAAGATCAACCAGGATGCTGAAAAGACGCCAAGAGACCAGAAAGGACTTGCTGTCACTCGGACCTTACTTAAACTGTCGTAAAAAATCGCAAATAAAAAAACAAACAAAAAAAACAACATAGATCCAAAGTTCTTAAATCCAACAAATTTATTAAAATCAAATTATATAAATAAGAAATTTTACGACCCCGGTGCAACTAAAGTTCTGTTATTATCAATGTTTTCTAAAAGAGGAAATTGAAAAAGTTTGGTTTGGTTGTTTAATGGAATATCAACATTTTTTTGTTATTTAATGCCAAAGCTATTCTCCTAGAAGAACAGTAGTGGTACTATTTAACCCATAGCTGGAGAAGAAGGGGGTTCATAACTTTCCCAAGGGTATTTGCCCGAAAGTAAACGTAATAGCGCGACTGGAGTACGAACTCACTTACTACGATTCCGCAGTCCATCGATTTAACCATTACACCACGAGGACACCCCCGGAAATTGAAAGGTCACAAAGTCAACATCTATAATCCTGTACTTCAGTTTATTTTGCGCGATAAGAATTATTTCATCAGTTTTAATAGGAGCTCTAAGATTTAAGGAGTTTGCAAACTTACTAAGCTGACTCGTGTACTAGGAGATTGCTGGTACAATCCGGTCTAGAGACCTACCCTACAATTTTACCCATATTGGAGTGGAAGGGATAGATTTAACAGTAATGTCTTTTTTAGAAGGAAATTATTTTAAAATCAACCCAAATAGTTCCGACAAGATTTTAAACATAGCTTGTCAATACAATTTTAGGTGCCAATAATGTTAACGTTACTTTAGCACCAGAAATACACACACGAACCCATATATATGCACTTGTATATTTTAATTTTATAATGTTCAATTTCCATGCAAGAAAATTGAGATTTGAATAGATGATCATTAGGAATCAGTTAAATACAGCCAAAAAGTATAAAAGTTCAAGGATGGCACAGTATATATATATATATATACACACACAAACTGCCCCCAAAGAAGCAGTTTTGTTTCCAGTAAAGTCTTCATCAGGTGATGACTCTGGGTTCAGGCACAGTTTCGGGACCGAAGCATCGTTCCCACTAACCCAGTGCGCCCCAGCAGTATCTCACAATACTACCAGACTTTATTGGATAGTGTTTAATCTGTACGAATGCCATATCCGTTCAGATGCATGTACAGCCTTGTTCTGGACCTTTTTTTGGTTAAGAATGTAGAGGTTGAGTTCGAAATACAACCCCCACATCCAATCTCAAGAGGAAATATGTCTGTTGACCAGTCATTCTTAGTAAACTGTTCACGTAGGTATTCGTACTTTTCCAATTTCCGCTGATGCGCCCAGTCGATGTTGGTCTCGAAAGGGATCGGTAATTCTGCAATGATAACTTTTTTTAATTAACTGACTAATTGACGAGATCTGGACGCTGCCGAGTTGATATTATTTCCGTTGGAAAAGCGAGTTGTCGGTCTACGTTAGCAATAACGCGCCAGTCCGTGCAACCATCAAGCAATGTTGGTTTGTGCTTATTATTTCTATGTGGAGTTTTCGAAACGTTTCTTCTTTAACAAATTGTATATTTGTCTTTATAAATGGAATTTCATTGGCAGTTTCACAACACATTTTTGCAATCTCCGCAATAATCCCTAAGATTTCATTATGTGTCCACGAGTAGCTTCTGAGGGAATATTGAAATCCAGTTAGGACGTGTTATATATATATAATTTCCAGTGTATAAAACTTGAAAAGCGCCGGACAAAAGGGCCCTCGTTTTTTTTTTAATTTTTTTATTTGAATTCCCCTTCTTTCATTACCAATGATGTCTTTGCTAATCAGTTTATATATATTTTCTTGTACCAGAAATTCAATATATATATATATATATGGAGAAATGGCAGATTTAATAAATCTGACGAGAAGAAGAAAAATAAATGGAAAGTGGACAAACTAATCACTCTAAAAACTATCAATTGGAATCTATCACCAGTGTTTAGTTTATACACTTTTCCATTTATATATATATATATATATATATATATATATATATATATATATATATATATAATTGACCAATCAAATATATTTGACCGCACTCAAACAATTTTATTGCTCACTCTAAAAGTGTTAATTTTAATGAAACAATTTAAAAACTATTGTGTTTTTATTTTTCATAGTAGATATAAGTCATCTTTATAAAATTTGCCCTTCGCATATCCAGATATCTTTTGAAAATTTGTTTGGAGTTCTCGAAAAAGATGCATTATACAGCCTCTTGAACTTACGTTTGGCTATATTGTGTTGAATTACTGCTTGCTGTATATAACCAGTTTTCCCTAAGCAAAATACAGTTTTATCAGTCACCAGCCAGCTTGACAGGAGGTTGACTGCCTCAAACATCATTGCACAACTAAACCAATGTCGTGAAAGAATGTGTCAACATCCACTGAGGAGAAAACTCTGTGAAGTTGACATATATGTTAGAATTGATGTCAAGAAACCACTATAGAGGAACCAAATAATGCCATAAGGCTCCAATAGGACAAGGGATAAAACGGCTGGACAATAGAGCTGTGAAATAAAGTCGTTTGGACAGATTATTCAAATTTCGAAATCTTGGGGTCATTGGGGAGAGTCTATGTTCGGCGGCGAAGAGTTGGTGAAAGAGCTGCAGCCCCCTATATAACTCCAAAACTAAAGTGTGGAGGACGATGTTATAAAGTGTGGGACATTTTTCAATTGTAAAGACGGATATTTGCACTAGGTGAATAACTTGTTAACCAACTGCTTTTGGACCATCTTGCATGAATAGAGCATGTTTTTGAGTGGCAGGGATTCTGTGAGGGATGATGACAGGTGTGGGAGGAGTAGGGAAGTCAATACACGTTGGTTAAGGATTTGCTCCCACGAAAGGTATTTCCCAGTCGGCTGGGGCTGTAGAATACAGCGACTGCGCCTCTGCAGAGAGGTCACACTCTCCAACGAGTGTCCTGGATATGACACTAAACAATCTGATTATGAGGTTTAAGTGATGCTGCATCTATGGGGAATGTGGAGCACCCCAACATTGCCATCGATTCCGGGTCCACTATGGCCCGGAGTAGTAGTACCTGATAGGACACTATCTATGGGTCATATAGAACTAAACTGCTTACTTATGATAAGCTGAATTGTTTGAACTACAACTGCTTGACTGAACTAGATGACCCCCCCCCAAAAAAAACTGTTTTGACATTTAAACTGCATACTTACGCTAAACTACATTATTTAAAATAGAACTGTTTTTGGCATTGAAACTGTACTACCCTAAACTGAATTGTTCGAAATAAAAATGTTTTGACATTTAACTGTGTGCAAACAAACTCTACTAATTCTAAACTAAATTGTTTGAACTAGAACAGTTTGACTAAACTAATTAACTTGAAATGGAAACATTTTTGACAATCAAAATCTGTTTTTATGCTAAACGGAATTGTTTGAAATAGAAATGTTCATTTCTATAAAATGGATTTGGCATTAAAAAAAAACAAGGTTGATATGCCATAAAGCCAAGCAAACAAACATGATGAATAATGACCCAAAGAATCCAAGTAAACCCTGCCAAACGTACAATAAAAGCAAAGAGGAACAACACGTCCTTCAAATGATGACTTGACCGGTGCAATCAGTGGACATAAATCTCGTAAAACTGGTGTGGGATTGACGTAACAAAAAAGACAGAGCTAAACAATTCAAAAGTACTGCTCACATCTAGTACCTCTTGCAGGAAAACTGTCGCAGAACTATGTTCAATCTACATTCAGCCTTTGGTGGAAATTATATACGAAGCAGGGGTAGCAGCTAAATGGAGTCATTTTGCTTAATTAAAAGTTTAAGAAGATTTTGGTTTAATTTGAATGTAATGTGTCTTAAGAAAGACTTCTATTAAGTTCTATGCTTAACTTGTTCCCTTAAAAATTTTAGAAGTAAAAAATAAAAGGGTGGCCAAATGTCAAATACTTATATTTATAAAGTTTCTTCCAGGCAGCGGTCGTATCGATACTGCTATATGGATGCACTACTTGGACGCTAACTAAACGGCTGAAGAAGAAGCTTGACGGCAATTACACAAGAATGTTGAGAGCAATATTGGCGGCAACACCCCATAAGACACCAACTATACGGTCACTTGCCTCCCATCACGAAAACTATCCAAGTTAGACGAACCAGGCACGTAGGACACTGCTGGAGAAGCAAAGACGAACTCATCAGTGATGTACTCTTATGGACCCCCACATATGGCCAAGCAAAAGCAGGACGACCAGCTTGAACATACATACAGCAGCTATGCGAGGATACGGATGTAGCCCTGAAGACCTACCAAAAGCGATGAATGATAGGGAGAAGTGGCGAGAGAGGGTCAGGGATATCCGTGTTGGCAGCACGACATAATGATGATAATGATATAGATATATATATATATATATATATATATATATATATATATATACATGAATTGACTTATATTATGCATATCTGACGATCTATCTACATACATGTAATGAATATCACGTACATATATATAGATATCTGATATTTGATTTGAAAATATTCACTCCCACTTTCAAAGTGTTCTGCCAAATACATTATTCCCCGCTCCAAAAAATAAATCAAGCTTCCGTTTTTTTTTCAAAAGTCTGTACTAAATTTGTATAAATAAAATTCATTATTTTCAGATCGCCGTTTTATTCAATTAATTACACCTTTTCATATATATATATATATATATATATATATATATATATATATATATATATATATATATATCATTGCAAGGTTAATGGAATCAGATTAATTAATTTATTTACATAATAAAAAATAGTTGGACGAACCATTCCGTCATGTGGGTTTTCAACAAATTAACCAGAATCGTTTAAAAGTTAACATTTTAGATCATAGTTGGAGGGATTTAAAAAAAATCAACTCCTTAAAGGCAATATATTTTTTAGACCTAGCCTTAATCAAAACAGAAAAATAATCATCAGAATAGTAAGTCATATATATATATATATAATGATCAATAAAGTCGTCTAGACAACATCTTGCCTTTGTAGAGGGCGTAGCTATTACGTTATATTGCACTATGAGCAGGCAGAGAAGAAAATTCGACGTTCTTTGTTTGTTTGGGAAATTGGGTGGAAATCAGAGGAATTAAGGTCTCTCTTTTTTTTGCTGTGACTTAAAATGTTACCTTTTAAACGATTTCATCGTATTTGTTTAAAACGACTCGGATGAACAGATCCCTCATATTTGTTTGGGTGTTTTTAAATTCTCATAATAAATAAGTAAATATAATTCCCTTGCTCTTCGTAATGATAGAATGTTCGTTTAGCAAATTTCTTTTTAAATTTGTGTGTGTGTCTGTATGTGTAAGCGTGAAAGACAAATACATCAGTGGTGTAATGGTCACCCTCATAGTGAATGTACATCAGTTCAACAACTGGACACCAGTTAAATAGTAGGACAGACCGGGCTCCTCAACACTGGTACTGCAACCGATCGAGTAGTATGAAAATTCTGAATTAAAACCTGTTAAACACTATTTAAGAAATGATCTGGTTTCGCATCCTCCTCTTACGGAGGGGTTTATATATATATATATATATATATATATATATATTAGTCAAGAAAAGGCAGGACGGCCAGCTAAAACCTATATTTAAGGGATCTGTGCTGATACAGATTATAGCCTTGAAGACCTCCCGGGAGAGATGGACGAAAGAGACGTGTGACGAGAGAGGGCCAGGAAATTCCTGGCTGGAAGAACGACATGATGATTTATATATATATATATATATATATATATATATATATACATATATATATATAATTTCTTGATAATTATAAATAAAGGGATCACACTATCAGGAATCTCCCTATTCTCTTCCCCCGATTCCGGATTTCTTTGATTCCAAATCATATATCTTTTTCCATCCTTATCATCCATCTCAAGCTTTAAATCCTCTAAAACTATATCCAGTTTCCGGATAACACTGAATGAACTTCCTGCCGGCCATTGTACGCTGGCGCCACAATATGTATTGGTCTCTTACGCATTCACTATGTTCTCTCTATCAGTGGTTTTCATGTTTTGGTCGTTTGACGTGAATGGATTCTGCGGAGGGATTATGAGGCCGTACAGCTGACTTTTTAAATCGATTTGCTTCTATGATTCCCTTATTACTGTAGTATTTTGTTGTTCCCATTATGGTTTTTTCAGGTTTTTTGTTGGCTTTCATGTGAAGTTGCAGTACATTAGTATTGACGTAGGCACCTCTTGGAAGAAATACACTAAAATTCATCGGAGAGGTTAGATTTTCAAATGATCGTAAACTACCCAGGCATTTGATTGGCGTTTTAACATAATTTTTAGTAGATGATATGTTGCTGCCAAAGCATCTAGATTTGTGTATTAATTTTAGTGGGCCGCCACTTAATATGGTGATAATTCCTTGTTTAAAACACATGAAATATTTGATTTGAGTTCATGCAAAGGTCAATGTTTCATGTTCTTTCTTCCAGACTTAGAACTTCGGATTTAGCTTTTGCTGTTATTTGCTAGAAACGCTAGATTATCTGAAGAGTTTTCTTTAATATAATTAAAAATGATGATCAATTAGATTTGATAATTATTTTTTTGTATTAATGAATTGTAAGTTAAGGCATTAATTGCTTGGTTGCAAACTTCCATTTTTAAAGGTCAGGAGTTACATACGTGTACATGCTATACATAGGTCAGTCTTATTTTCAACTCGATATTGTAGACAGAATATTTAAAGTAGACAAATGTCACGTTTATTAAAACTTCTTAATGACACGTATGCTTATCATGATTAGTTCATTTAAAAATTATGTATATTACTTTTTTAAATTCTGACGGTGTTCGTACTTTAGGGCAAGTCAGTTAAGAGCCCAGAGTCCTCTTGGGGCGATCAGAGTGAAGGAATCGGGGTCAGGTGTTTCTTTCGTCTGCCAACCATGTGCCTGATAGCGTTTCTATGACACAACAGATCTTTCGCTCTATCCATGACTGCTGTATAAAATGTTTTTAGTCGGAAATATTCTTTTGTATTTTGAAGTAGCCAGTCTGCCTTGTATTTGAAGATTAAGATTCGAGATGGTACCGGGTTGGCAAAGCTATGAGACACTAGTCTATTCAATCCCGTAGTGTTAAACGGTTTCCATTTGATATCATGTTGTTGCACATTTCTATTAGTTTCTGCAAGATGTTGTCTATTTCTTTTTTTTTTTGTAAAGCCATTTTCTTTTATTGCATTTCTTGTCATCCGAATTATATACTCTTCGCTGTGTATAAACAAATATGATGCCAATGTATTTCCTTGTAAATCTCCAGCAATCATGAGGGAGAAGTCTGTAACCCTATCAGGTAATACAAAGAATTGCTCTCGTGTTTTTATTAAGCATCTTTAGAGATGTAACAGCTTCTCTGTGGAGGCCATATAATTGTTGGATTTGCTCCAGCTTCCCTCTGTGTATAGAATCAAATGCGTTGGAGAAATATATAAATGACAGTGTTGTCTCGAGATCTTTTCCATTTACTCTTTTGATGAATTTGCATATAATCAGAATCATTGAAATTGTAAAGCGATTTGTGCGAAAACCGTTCTGATTTTCCAAAGAATATTTTCGATTTCAGGTTTGATTCGGTTGAGAAGCATTACATTATTAACATTAGCATCTGTAGCAACAAGGTTTCAGCCTCAATATTTATCAGTTTTGGCATAGTGGCCTTGGGGAATGGGAAAATACAGATTTTTTGTTGATTTCTCGATTTTGATTTGTTTATTGAGAGCGTTGTTCTATCGAACAAGAACGTCGTCAAATATTATTGTCTTCTATAATTCAAGTAGTGTTTCGAAGAGGTTCGTAGATTTCTCTGTTTTTAACTTCTTTAATAATGCATCAAGTTCATTCTTCGAAAACCATCTTTACTTGTTGTCTAATGGGCTATAAATCATTTTTTTCTGATAGGTAACTTAACGAGAATAGCGTCGACATACTCACAGGACCTTGGTAACTCAGTTTCTACCCAATTTGATCGTCGGATTATATATATATATATATATATATATAGTCATCCACAGACAGATCGGTTTCGTTCTATCAGAACTCATCAGTGTAGCTATACATACTAGCTTCCCGTAGCCGGGATCAAAACCCGGTTGACTCAACGCCAATCCAAGCTTCTAAACCTTCAGCCACGAGGAACCAGTAAGAGCGAAGTACATTTTAAACGGTTATGAATCACAATTACTATTGTTTGCATACATCCATATATATATATATATATATATATATATATGTGTGTGTGTGTGTGTGTGTGTGTGTGTGTGCGCGCGCATTGGGGCAGTATTTCTTCCTTAATACATATTTCATTTAACTATTGTGACATCTTTTGTCTACACATTTTTGTATATATTACTGCCGAGTCACTGCTTTGATTATATGGTGTCTGGCGGGAATTAGTTAATGAAACTCCCATAATTAATTGGTTCCCGAGTATTTTCAGCCCAAACTTGGTCCATCTTCAAGGGTGTGTATAATGCAAAAGCGATGTGAAATTTACATGTATATTACTACTGCGTAAGTGTTGAGTATTTATTATTTTTACTGGTGTGTAATTTTAGCGTTTATTTTTGAATTTGGCTCTATGAGTAACAGCAGTTGCTAAATACATTTAAGTACATTAGTACTGGAATCGAAATTCATTCTATTGAGTTTGGTTTGTTTGTTTCTGGTATGGAGCGCTTCAAGAATCAGTAATCTTTCTTTGTTATTTTGTTGTTTATTGTTTGATTTTCGGTAAGAAATTTCCGAAATTCAGCTTTTAGGTCGGAATGCGTTTATAGATAATGTGCTATTGAACAGATATCAGAGAGAGGCATTGTGAGTTGTCTTAATTATGGGAGTTAAATGCTGCCCGAATACGCACACAGTTACACACACACAAACTTTATACATATATATATATATATATATATATATATATTATATTATAATGTGGTTCTCACAACAACATTTCTACAAATGAGAAGTGGACCTGACCCTGTTAAGATATGGAAACATTTACGGACAATTTATCTTTAATGTTATATTACTTCACAAACACTTGTGATATAGAATAATTCTTCAAATTTAACAACTGCGAAAAGCTACCTTCCTATTGTTTTCACATATTTACTATTTAAAAGATCCCCATTTTCTGGCATTTTTATAACAACAACCTCTCCTGTCTTCTCGGTGTATTATTCAAAGAACTATATTTTTCTAAATCGTTATCTGACGAATCACTTAAATGAGTGAAGTATAAGGTAAATACTCCATAATCAATGGGTGTTACAACGTGTTCTTTCAGTCCTCTTGGACACAACAACACACATACACTTATATATATATATATATATATATATATATATATATATATATATATATATATATATATATATATATATATATATGAAGAACACAAATTAAATACATTAGATTATTTGCAGACATTAGTCTTTGGATTGTTCTCCACTATACCATCATTAAGACCAATAATTTCCATGAAAAATGTTTTCTTAGAAATTTCATGAAAACGTTGATATGCCTATGGTGGAGAGACAAAAAAAAGAACTGGTTACAGAATGTTTATTAATTAAATTAATGTATATATATATTGCCGACTGATGCAGTTCATCATTTCAGTCACAGTAATCTAACAATCTCAACCTGACCCACCGTGGTTAAGACTGACAAACAAAATATGTGTTAAACTGCTCTATTTCTTCCTATGCACCTACTTCAGGGAGAAACGGCATTACGCCAATAACTAATAAGAATCTAGTCTCCACGTACCTTCTCAAGATATCAGGTTACTCTAGAAAGAGTGCTGCTGAAAAGGAACTATACAAGGAGCGCATAAACAGTCATAACCTGTTAAGTTTTCCTGCAAACTCACTGTATGTGTCTACGCATATAAACGTGTGTGCAACAAAGTAAAAATGTCTACCTAAGTCAAAGCAACATGTCAAACATAAAAAAATGATCGTTTGGTTGGTTGTATTTTATGACATATAAATCCTTCTTTATTATTTATATGTGTATGTGTGTATATATGTGTGTATATATACATGTGTGTGTGTGTGTGTGTGTGTGTATATATATATGTATATATATATATATATGTGTGTGTGTGTGTATATATGTGTGTATATATAATCTGTAAACAAAATTTTGTCGGTAATATTTTAAGAAGAGTCAGGGATTATTTGTTAATATTATAGTTAAATTTGTTCAAGTATAGTTTTTTAATGTTAGCACACATTTAAATGGTTTTCTATATTGCGATGTTGCGCTAGTATTTCTATTTGATTTCAGGTATAAACTGTCCTATTTGATTTTCTTGGCTGGTTGGTTGGGTTTGATGGCATATCAACCCTTGTACGTTATTTAACGCTAAATCCATTTTTATGTAATTAATCAGTTCTATTTCAAACAATTCAGTTCATTCAAACAGAGCTAGTTCAGTTTAGCGTAAGTACAGATTTTGTTTACACAGTAAAATATCAAAACAGTTCTAAATATAACAATTCAGTTTAGTGTAAATACAATTTGAATGTCACATTCAGTTCAATTTCAAATAATTCAGTTTAGCGTAAGTACGCTGTTTAAAAGTAAGTACGGTTTAATTGTCAAAAACATTTCTCTTTCAAGCTATTCAGTTTAGTCAAACAAGTCAGTTTAGCATAAGTATGCCGTTAGTTCTATCTAACCCATAAATAGGGCCATATCAGGTGCTACCACGCTGGGCCAGAGTGGACCTTGGAGCATTGCTAATGAACGGGTGCTCCGCATTCCCCAAAGCCCCATCATTGAAACCTCAGTATCTGATTGTTTAGTGTCATATCCAGGACACTCATCGGGATGTCTTACCTCTCTGAAGAGGTGCAGTCCGTGTATTCTACAGTTCTATTTGACACAGACATGGGACTGTAACATATATACTACTATCCTGATCAGAAAAGACTCGGGGCTTATATCTATAGAAAGTATTTAACATTAACTAAAACTCTAGTACTGGAGTTCACCGTCAGATGATGTAGTATTATGTCAAAGACATTCATTTTTTTTCGAGATATTACTTGTTTGATGAAAAGTAGTCGGCGTATTTTGCTGGCCCAGTTAACAGGACTGAAAACCAATGGGAATAGACCAGTCCATGAAGTCTAAATCAAACACCTGTTTGTTATAATTTGGTTAGTATATATATATATATATATATATATATATATATAATCATCCACAGACAAAATGTTTCTTTGTATCGAAATTCTTCAGTGTGGCTAGACAAACGGGATCGAAAACCGCCTAACTTAACGCTAAACTTGGTATCTTACCGCTCAGCCATTTAGATGAGCTTGTTCAGCTCGGTAATTATAACGCATTTTGTATCATCTTTCGTTTTTTTTTTTTACATTTTGCGCTATCGGTTACCAGAGTGCTCAGTTCGTTAAAAGAGCTTTTTCATAACGTGGGTGGCAGCCGTTAATTTCTTCGCCAGAGTGCTCAAGTCCCGGGAGAGGAGTGTATATAATATCATCCTCAGGCAGTTGTATCACAACTCTCTCTCTCTCTATATATATATATAATTACAGTATATATATATATATATATATATATATATATATATATATATACTGTAATAATTTCTGTATAGTTCACATATAAGATTTGTGTTTTATCTACGTAAACAATAAATTTAACTTTTTTCAGCCATATAATTTACCATTTTCGAGATAAGATGATTAAACGTTTGAAATAGAGCTGTTTTGACATTGAAACTGCGTACATCTACTAAACTGAATTGTTTCAAATTTACCTAATTATATATATAAAAATGGATTTGGCATCAAATAACCAAAAATGGTTGATATAGGATAAAGCCAAACCAAACGAAACCTAAAACTAAGTGATATCTCTGGTCGAAAAGGATGATTTTTACTAAGAAACGTCCAGTGGAATGTGGTTTTATTATTTTGTTTCTCTTAATATGATCTAATCTTCGCTGCAAACTTCTTGAACTTATGAGCAAAGTCCTTTTAATCCGAGTAAATTTTGAGTTTTCAAAAGACATAATTTAAACTACATGAATTCTTATTTTGAGTCTGTGAGAACCGATAAAATGTTTAAAAGATCCCATATTTAGATGCTATATATTTTCAAATATCAGTGCGTGTTATACGCGAGAATATTCTTTCCGAAAATTTCAAAGATCAGTTTAAAGGTTTCAAGCTACACATGAGTGTGTATTCTATTTAGATAATATATATATATATATATATATCATCATCATATCGTGCTGGCAGCACGGATATCCCTGACCCTCTTTCGCCACTCCTCCCTATCGTTCATCGCCCTAGGTAGGTCTTCAGGACAACAACCTGTATCCTCACATAGCTGCTGAATGTACGTTCGTGCTGGTCGTCCTGCTTTTGCGCGGCCGTGTGTGGGGATCCATAAGAGTACATCTCTTATGAGTTCATCTCTGCTTCTCCAGCAATGTCCTGCATGTCTGGTTCGTCTAACTTGAATAGTTTTCGTGATAGGAGGCAGGTGGCCATACAGTTGGTGTCTTGTTGGGTGTTGCCGCCAGGACTTGTTGAGGATTGCACGCAGCATTCTTGTGTAATTGCCATCTAGTTTCTTCTCCAGCCGTTTTGTTAGCGTCCATGTAGTGCATCCATATAGCAGTATCGATGTGACCGCTGCCTGGAAGAAACTGCGTTTCATTTTATCGGTTAGGTCTGATTTCCATATAGTCGATAGCCTATTGATAGCTGTCCATGCTTTCGTTAACCTCGTTTCGATGTCCTTTTCGGTTGATTCGACGCTGCTTCCTAGGTACGTGAATTTGTCTACTAGTTTAAGAGGGGTTCCTTCTAGAGTGGAGATGTCCCCCGTTTGGTTATAGCACATATATTCCGTTTTATGTGCATTAACATGGAGGCCTATGCTTGCTGCTGTTCGTTCCAAACTATGCAGAAGTGTTTCGGCTTGGTCAGGTGTATTTGCCAGTATCGCTATGTCATCGGCGTAGTCGGCGTCGGTAATTGTTGTTGCGGGGTATCTTCTGCTTCTTTTCTTCGTCAGTTCGAAGCCATTCTCTTTGATTTTGTCAATCGATGTTCTAAGTACGTAGTCTAGACAAATGATAAAGAGATACGGAGCCAGCGTGTCTCCTTGTAGTACTCCTGCTACTATGTCGAAGTATTCTGTGTCTCCATCTGGTGATCGTACTTTTACTTTAGTGTTTCTATAGAGAATCGTTATTGCCGCTACGGTTTCTTTAGGTATGCCGTACGCTAGTAGGATTTGTTCCATCTTTCCTCTGTGAATGGAGTCGAAAGCCTTGGTAAAGTCGACAAATATTAATGTCGCTTGTAGGTTCTTTGCCCGTACACCTTCAAGGATTCTGCGGATGGTTAATATTTGTGAGGTCGTAGATCTATTTCTTCGGAAGCCATTTTGGTTTTTTCTAAGTATGTTGTCGATTTTGGGTTCTATTCTGTTTCGTAGTAGGGCATTGTAGATTTTGGCAGCTATGGATGTAAGTGTTATGCCTCGGTAGTTTTTGGCTAATCCGAGGTCCCCCTTTTTAGGGAAGGGGAGTATGCATCCCTTCGTCCATCTATCTATCGGATTTTGATTGTATACTGCGTTGCAGTGTCGGAGCAGTATGTCGTCGAATTGTCTGGTCTTCCATACTTCCGGGGGAATTTCGTCCAGTCCTGCAGCTTTTCTATTTTTAATTTTTCTGAGAACCGAGTCGAGTTCTTCTTGTGTGAACGGTCCAAGTTTAATGTCTAATTGTTTGCTAATTATTCTGGTGATTGGTTCAGGCGTTATTTTTGGTGGGTTTCCAAGTAAGTTTTCGAAGTGCTGTTTCCACAGTTTTATTCTTTCTTGTTGGTTTGCTGCTTTAAGTTTTGCTTTGGCCGTGTTCTTTCTTCTGCTCACTTCGTTTATTGTTTGCCAGGCAATTCTAGATTGTCTATCTTCCACCGAGTCTCTAATCTTATCTATCTGATTTTGAATGTATTCTGTCTGTTCCTTTATATATATGCCTGTTAATTGATATTGTGCCGTTTTTAGTTTTAAGGCATTTGTGTTTGTTGGGTTTTTTCGATAGTTTTTGGAGGCTGTTTTCACTAGTGCACGTTTTTCTCTCACCGCTAAAGTTTCCCATGGGACTCTATATTTAGTTTTAATTTTTGTTGGAATGTATTTTGCTGCTGCCTCGAGGTGTGCATTGACGAAATTTTCGTATTCGTCGTTTGGTGTACTTTTTTCCGTCTTTTCTTGTAGTGTTTCGAATCTGTTTCTTAATTCTAATACGTATTTATCTCTTACATCTTTGTTGTTTAATAGGGCCCAGTCATAGTGTTTGGTGGTCGCTGTTCGTTTGTCGTTTTTTCGTAGGCTTAACCGTATTTTCGCCGTGACTATTCGGTGATCGGTGGACACACCCTCAAAAGAGGAGTATGCCTCGCAATTCAATGCACTATTCTTCCATTTCTTGTTTATAAGGACGTAGTCTATCTGAGCTTTAGTATTGTTTGCGTACGTGTATGTCCATAGTTTGCCCTCTCTTTTTTGGTAGTTTGTATTGAGGCATGCTAATCTATTTTCTATCATGAAATCTGTTAGATGTTGCCCATTTCTATTTGACGTGTTGTGGAGGCTGTTTTTGTTGTTTCCGTTTTTCCCGATTTGTGCATTCATGTCTCCGCCAATGACTAACATGTTGTGTTTCGGGATGCTACGCACTAATGAGGATAACTCATCGTAGAAGGTGACTATTTCATTTTCTTCACTAACATTGGTGGGGCTGTAGCATGAGACGATTGTTGCTCTGGGGTTTCCGTTAAATGTAGCTACCATCATTCTAGGTTGTATTTTCTCTATGCTATTAAGCGTTTTTAGTGCTCTAGGTCCTATAAGCAATCCTACCCCTCCCACTGCGGCGTTGACAGAGTTTTTCCATGCGGATACAGTGGCGAGCGACCATCCATTGCTAGTTTCGTGATATTTGATATCTTCTGTGTGTGTGTATCTGTGTTCTTGTATGCATATTATGTCTATTTTATGTTCTTCGGCCGATGCGATTAGCTCTGGGAGTTGTCCTATTCTATTTAAGGTTCTTACGTTAAATGTGGCTATTTGTAGTGTTTGCTTGCATTTTAGTAGTTTTGATTGTTTGAGCTCTGTAGCTGATTTTTCGAACACCGAGGCCAGGGCTCCAACCTCAGCAGGACGCGCCCCTTTTTTACCCGCGCGAAGAGCGATGCGGTTTGTGTAAGTGGTTTGAGTGTGGGTCATGGTTATCTTTCGATGGCTGTTTTATTCTCTTCTATAGAGGCCACTCTTATAGAGGAGCAGCAGTAGTTCCCCGATCGAACTGTCGATCCTGAGCGAAAAGTCTTCAGACTCACGTCCAGGACCCATTTGGGTATTGAGTTTGGTCGTCCATTGTTTTATTCAAATACCTTTACGTACATCATGCTGCTTCCCATGTGTACATTTAAAAAAAAAAAAAAAAAAAAAAAAAAATAAAAAAAAAAATAAAAAAAAAAATAAAAAAAAGAGAAAGAAAAAAAAAAAAAAAATTTAAAAAGAAAAATAAAAAAAAAAAAAAAAAAAAAAAAAAAAAAAAAAAAGAAAAGGGTGGGGGAATTTGTTTTAAGTTTTAACTTAGTTAAAGTCCAACATTAAGGTACTTTCTTAAGACTTTCACTAGTACTGACTTATACTTTTACGAATTTTTAAATTATTCGATAGAAGATATTCAAAAACATTCTGCCTTGTTCGCTGACATGTGGATAGGCTTAATATCAAATTGGCTTTATAGTAGAGTAAGCGTGCCTTTACATTTAAAACGCATAGTTTAAGCATTATTTCACAAACAAAATACAGCATAACATTTTGTAAAATTCAGCATTTTAAATTGGAATTAAAGACATACTGACCAATATTGACATTTCTTCCACTCGGCTCCTGAGTTCAAAAGCTCTTCTTCGTTTGGACTTTTATTTACTACTGATATTTTAGGTAGCTTTGGGGGTGGCGGTCTACTGGGGTGGAGGGGAGAATTCGTTTTTGTTGGGTTTTTTTTTTTTCTTTTTTTTTTCCTTTTTCCCTTTCTGAGGGGGGGGGGATGTGGTAGCATTCTAGGCTTTTCTTCTAAACTACTGTTAGGGCTTTCTTTACGAATTTTTAAATTATTCGATAGAAGATATTCAAAAACATTCTGCCTTGTTCGCTGACATGTGGATAGGCTTAATATCAAATTGGCTTTATAGTAGAGTAAGCGTGCCTTTACATTTAAAACGCATAGTTTAAGCATTATTTCACAAACAAAATACAGCATAACATTTTGTAAAATTCAGCATTTTAAATTGGAATTAAAGACATACTGACCAATATTGACATTTCTTCCACTCGGCTCCTGAGTTCAAAAGCTCTTCTTCGTTTGGACTTTTATTTACTACTGATATTTTAGGTAGCTTTGGGGGTGGCGGTCTACTGGGGTGGAGGGGAGAATTCGTTTTTGTTGGGTTTTTTTTTTTTCTTTTTTTTTTCCTTTTTCCCTTTCTGAGGGGGGGGGGGATGTGGTAGCATTCTAGGCTTTTCTTCTAAACTACTGTTAGGGCTTTCTTTACGAATTTTTAAATTATTCGATAGAAGATATTCAAAAACATTCTGCCTTGTTCGCTGACATGTGGATAGGCTTAATATCAAATTGGCTTTATAGTAGAGTAAGCGTGCCTTTACATTTAAAACGCATAGTTTAAGCATTATTTCACAAACAAAATACAGCATAACATTTTGTAAAATTCAGCATTTTAAATTGGAATTAAAGACATACTGACCAATATTGACATTTCTTCCACTCGGCTCCTGAGTTCAAAAGCTCTTCTTCGTTTGGACTTTTATTTACTACTGATATTTTAGGTAGCTTTGGGGGTGGCGGTCTACTGGGGTGGAGGGGAGAATTCGTTTTTGTTGGGTTTTTTTTTTTTCTTTTTTTTTTCCTTTTTCCCTTTCTGAGGGGGGGGGATGTGGTAGCATTCTAGGCTTTTCTTCTAAACTACTGTTAGGGCTTTCTTTACGAATTTTTAAATTATTCGATAGAAGATATTCAAAAACATTCTGCCTTGTTCGCTGACATGTGGATAGGCTTAATATCAAATTGGCTTTATAGTAGAGTAAGCGTGCCTTTACATTTAAAACGCATAGTTTAAGCATTATTTCACAAACAAAATACAGCATAACATTTTGTAAAATTCAGCATTTTAAATTGGAATTAAAGACATACTGACCAATATTGACATTTCTTCCACTCGGCTCCTGAGTTCAAAAGCTCTTCTTCGTTTGGACTTTTATTTACTACTGATATTTTAGGTAGCTTTGGGGGTGGCGGTCTACTGGGGTGGAGGGGAGAATTCGTTTTTGTTGGGTTTTTTTTTTTTCTTTTTTTTTTCCTTTTTCCCTTTCTGAGGGGGGGGGGATGTGGTAGCATTCTAGGCTTTTCTTCTAAACTACTGTTAGGGCTTTCTTTACGAATTTTTAAATTATTCGATAGAAGATATTCAAAAACATTCTGCCTTGTTCGCTGACATGTGGATAGGCTTAATATCAAATTGGCTTTATAGTAGAGTAAGCGTGCCTTTACATTTAAAACGCATAGTTTAAGCATTATTTCACAAACAAAATACAGCATAACATTTTGTAAAATTCAGCATTTTAAATTGGAATTAAAGACATACTGACCAATATTGACATTTCTTCCACTCGGCTCCTGAGTTCAAAAGCTCTTCTTCGTTTGGACTTTTATTTACTACTGATATTTTAGGTAGCTTTGGGGGTGGCGGTCTACTGGGGTGGAGGGGAGAATTCGTTTTTGTTGGGTTTTTTTTTTTTCTTTTTTTTTTCCTTTTTCCCTTTCTGAGGGGGGGGGGATGTGGTAGCATTCTAGGCTTTTCTTCTAAACTACTGTTAGGGCTTTCTTTACGAATTTTTAAATTATTCGATAGAAGATATTCAAAAACATTCTGCCTTGTTCGCTGACATGTGGATAGGCTTAATATCAAATTGGCTTTATAGTAGAGTAAGCGTGCCTTTACATTTAAAACGCATAGTTTAAGCATTATTTCACAAACAAAATACAGCATAACATTTTGTAAAATTCAGCATTTTAAATTGGAATTAAAGACATACTGACCAATATTGACATTTCTTCCACTCGGCTCCTGAGTTCAAAAGCTCTTCTTCGTTTGGACTTTTATTTACTACTGATATTTTAGGTAGCTTTGGGGGTGGCGGTCTACTGGGGTGGAGGGGAGAATTCGTTTTTGTTGGGTTTTTTTTTTTTCTTTTTTTTTTCCTTTTTCCCTTTCTGAGGGGGGGGGGGATGTGGTAGCATTCTAGGCTTTTCTTCTAAACTACTGTTAGGGCTTTCTTTACGAATTTTTAAATTATTCGATAGAAGATATTCAAAAACATTCTGCCTTGTTCGCTGACATGTGGATAGGCTTAATATCAAATTGGCTTTATAGTAGAGTAAGCGTGCCTTTACATTTAAAACGCATAGTTTAAGCATTATTTCACAAACAAAATACAGCATAACATTTTGTAAAATTCAGCATTTTAAATTGGAATTAAAGACATACTGACCAATATTGACATTTCTTCCACTCGGCTCCTGAGTTCAAAAGCTCTTCTTCGTTTGGACTTTTATTTACTACTGATATTTTAGGTAGCTTTGGGGGTGGCGGTCTACTGGGGTGGAGGGGAGAATTCGTTTTTGTTGGGTTTTTTTTTTTTTCTTTTTTTTTTCCTTTTTCCCTTTCTGAGGGGGGGGGATGTGGTAGCATTCTAGGCTTTTCTTCTAAACTACTGTTAGGGCTTTCTTTACGAATTTTTAAATTATTCGATAGAAGATATTCAAAAACATTCTGCCTTGTTCGCTGACATGTGGATAGGCTTAATATCAAATTGGCTTTATAGTAGAGTAAGCGTGCCTTTACATTTAAAACGCATAGTTTAAGCATTATTTCACAAACAAAATACAGCATAACATTTTGTAAAATTCAGCATTTTAAATTGGAATTAAAGACATACTGACCAATATTGACATTTCTTCCACTCGGCTCCTGAGTTCAAAAGCTCTTCTTCGTTTGGACTTTTATTTACTACTGATATTTTAGGTAGCTTTGGGGGTGGCGGTCTACTGGGGTGGAGGGGAGAATTCGTTTTTGTTGGGTTTTTTTTTTTTTTCTTTTTTTTTTTTTCCTTTTTCCCTTTCTGAGGGGGGGGGGATGTGGTAGCATTCTAGGCTTTTCTTCTAAACTACTGTTAGGGCTTTCTTTACGAATTTTTAAATTATTCGATAGAAGATATTCAAAAACATTCTGCCTTGTTCGCTGACATGTGGATAGGCTTAATATCAAATTGGCTTTATAGTAGAGTAAGCGTGCCTTTACATTTAAAACGCATAGTTTAAGCATTATTTCACAAACAAAATACAGCATAACATTTTGTAAAATTCAGCATTTTAAATTGGAATTAAAGACATACTGACCAATATTGACATTTCTTCCACTCGGCTCCTGAGTTCAAAAGCTCTTCTTCGTTTGGACTTTTATTTACTACTGATATTTTAGGTAGCTTTGGGGGTGGCGGTCTACTGGGGTGGAGGGGAGAATTCGTTTTTGTTGGGTTTTTTTTTTTTTTCTTTTTTTTTTTTTCCTTTTTCCCTTTCTGAGGGGGGGGGGATGTGGTAGCATTCTAGGCTTTTCTTCTAAACTACTGTTAGGGCTTTCTTTACGAATTTTTAAATTATTCGATAGAAGATATTCAAAAACATTCTGCCTTGTTCGCTGACATGTGGATAGGCTTAATATCAAATTGGCTTTATAGTAGAGTAAGCGTGCCTTTACATTTAAAACGCATAGTTTAAGCATTATTTCACAAACAAAATACAGCATAACATTTTGTAAAATTCAGCATTTTAAATTGGAATTAAAGACATACTGACCAATATTGACATTTCTTCCACTCGGCTCCTGAGTTCAAAAGCTCTTCTTCGTTTGGACTTTTATTTACTACTGATATTTTAGGTAGCTTTGGGGGTGGCGGTCTACTGGGGTGGAGGGGAGAATTCGTTTTTGTTGGGTTTTTTTTTTTTCTTTTTTTTTTCCTTTTTCCCTTTCTGAGGGGGGGGGGGATGTGGTAGCATTCTAGGCTTTTCTTCTAAACTACTGTTAGGGCTTTCTTTACGAATTTTTAAATTATTCGATAGAAGATATTCAAAAACATTCTGCCTTGTTCGCTGACATGTGGATAGGCTTAATATCAAATTGGCTTTATAGTAGAGTAAGCGTGCCTTTACATTTAAAACGCATAGTTTAAGCATTATTTCACAAACAAAATACAGCATAACATTTTGTAAAATTCAGCATTTTAAATTGGAATTAAAGACATACTGACCAATATTGACATTTCTTCCACTCGGCTCCTGAGTTCAAAAGCTCTTCTTCGTTTGGACTTTTATTTACTACTGATATTTTAGGTAGCTTTGGGGGTGGCGGTCTACTGGGGTGGAGGGGAGAATTCGTTTTTGTTGGGTTTTTTTTTTTTTCTTTTTTTTTTTCCTTTTTCCCTTTCTGAGGGGGGGGGATGTGGTAGCATTCTAGGCTTTTCTTCTAAACTACTGTTAGGGCTTTCTTTACGAATTTTTAAATTATTCGATAGAAGATATTCAAAAACATTCTGCCTTGTTCGCTGACATGTGGATAGGCTTAATATCAAATTGGCTTTATAGTAGAGTAAGCGTGCCTTTACATTTAAAACGCATAGTTTAAGCATTATTTCACAAACAAAATACAGCATAACATTTTGTAAAATTCAGCATTTTAAATTGGAATTAAAGACATACTGACCAATATTGACATTTCTTCCACTCGGCTCCTGAGTTCAAAAGCTCTTCTTCGTTTGGACTTTTATTTACTACTGATATTTTAGGTAGCTTTGGGGGTGGCGGTCTACTGGGGTGGAGGGGAGAATTCGTTTTTGTTGGGTTTTTTTTTTTTTCTTTTTTTTTTCCTTTTTCCCTTTCTGAGGGGGGGGGGATGTGGTAGCATTCTAGGCTTTTCTTCTAAACTACTGTTAGGGCTTTCTTTACGAATTTTTAAATTATTCGATAGAAGATATTCAAAAACATTCTGCCTTGTTCGCTGACATGTGGATAGGCTTAATATCAAATTGGCTTTATAGTAGAGTAAGCGTGCCTTTACATTTAAAACGCATAGTTTAAGCATTATTTCACAAACAAAATACAGCATAACATTTTGTAAAATTCAGCATTTTAAATTGGAATTAAAGACATACTGACCAATATTGACATTTCTTCCACTCGGCTCCTGAGTTCAAAAGCTCTTCTTCGTTTGGACTTTTATTTACTACTGATATTTTAGGTAGCTTTGGGGGTGGCGGTCTACTGGGGTGGAGGGGAGAATTCGTTTTTGTTGGGTTTTTTTTTTTTTCTTTTTTTTTTTCCTTTTTCCCTTTCTGAGGGGGGGGGGATGTGGTAGCATTCTAGGCTTTTCTTCTAAACTACTGTTAGGGCTTTCTTTACGAATTTTTAAATTATTCGATAGAAGATATTCAAAAACATTCTGCCTTGTTCGCTGACATGTGGATAGGCTTAATATCAAATTGGCTTTATAGTAGAGTAAGCGTGCCTTTACATTTAAAACGCATAGTTTAAGCATTATTTCACAAACAAAATACAGCATAACATTTTGTAAAATTCAGCATTTTAAATTGGAATTAAAGACATACTGACCAATATTGACATTTCTTCCACTCGGCTCCTGAGTTCAAAAGCTCTTCTTCGTTTGGACTTTTATTTACTACTGATATTTTAGGTAGCTTTGGGGGTGGCGGTCTACTGGGGTGGAGGGGAGAATTCGTTTTTGTTGGGTTTTTTTTTTTTCTTTTTTTTTTCCTTTTTCCCTTTCTGAGGG
>OY757912.1:26545016-26622516 GCA_963585895.1 Sepioteuthis lessoniana | reverse complement strand
CATGATACTTTTAGCAATATATTGTCTGTTTCTCGGTACTTTAATGTGAAAATATTTTATTTAATTAGACCTATTGGGAGATTACGGAGATAATCTAGCGCTTCTTTTACATACACCTGCTGAAGCTGATTATCTGCAGTATAGCCTGGAGCAGGCAACAAGTGTTCACGTGTTTCAAATAAATAGTGCATTCTCTTTTTATATGATAATTCTCTGAAATTAGTAGACCATTTCACATACCTCGGTAAAATATCTCATTTACTGAAAGTAATTTCAACATATGTAAAATTATTGACTTCTATTCTGAGGTTATCGACCATATAGAAATCTTAAATAAAACGCGAATACGTCAAAACAGTTACCGGGTCAATAAAATTGCGGAGCAACACCACCTGGATCTTAACACAACGCACGTTGGGAAAGACTGATGAGAACTAAGATAGGATGCTTCGGATCTCAAATCGTTTTTAAGATAAACAAGACATGATGAGCACCGTCAGAGAAACAGATACAAACTCATTAGCGAGGATTTCCAATAAATTTTCATTGATGGACCTTAGTAAAAATCGTTAATTACACACCAAAATATTTCTCTGTCAATAATTTGTTTTGTGAATTAGAACTTTTATTACACAGTTTCAATTTCTTTACTGTTTATCCAATTAAGTATCCTTATTATATAACCATTTCAACCAATACTGAATTTTGACAATTTATCTATGTCACAATTCTATAATTAAATACAAAGCAGCTATTTAAAATTTAATATTGACAGAATACTTTTTCTTTCTGATAGGTTTTATTTAATGACTAACAATTGATGGAAATTACACCAGAATATTGCGAGCAATATTGAGCAGTATTGATACAACAGTTTTTGAAGAGCTACAAGATGGATAATTGCTATATCGAAAAGAAATCGGCTCGATGAGCCCAGATCAAATCACCTAGGAAGCTGTTTGGTGTTCACTTCCCAATAAGGCCCTCGAAAAACGCATACATATTGCAATTTTGCTGTTATCATTGTATAACTGACATCTATTAAACATGGCTCATGCATCTAGAACAGTCGACCCTGGTAAGCAAAACAAAGAGTTAAGTTCAACATTCCCACCGACTGAAGAAGGCCGGAGCATACAATGGCCGAAACATGGCGCCAAAGATGAGGACAATAGCCCGAAAAATGTAAATGATGTACATAATACCTCATCTCAGAAATATTGACAGATCATAAGTGATGGTTGAGTATTTTCATGCCTTTCTTAATTGTATTAGTCTGAAAGAAAAGGTTGCTCAAACTCGCTTTCTACGATGGCACAAGTCCACCATTTTGCAAGTTCGCCATGGTTACTCACCCAAACTGAAGTATTGGGGATATTTATACATATGGAAGCGTACGTGGTGATATTGTTATCAACGTAAGAAATGCACCCGGTGACATGAATTCAAATTCTATATAAGGCTCTCTCGGAAAAAGAATGTATCCAACTATTCTCTCTCCTGCTACGAGTAAATTATAGAACAGACTGAAATCTTTAATTTTGGTATTGAAACTAATATAGAAAGGAAAGCTCTAAATTCAAACCTGTTAAAATCTTCTAAATATATATATATATATAGTGAGAGAGAGAGAGAGAGAGAGAGAGAGAGAGAGAGGGGGGATTAGGGGAAATGTAGGTTTTCTTTGATATTAACGTTATTGTCAGGCAACCACAACTGAAGCTGAATGAAAAGAATGCCCTCAAAAGAAACTCTGGCAATCGCCACTGCTCAATTGTGCTTTGACCCTTCAGAAAATAAGGTTCATGCCAACAGCCGAGATATTTACCAGATTTGCTTCTTAATCTATCATTGACATTTACACTGTATAGGATAGTAACGTGCTGATAGAAAAGGAAGTTTTTATAGTGGTGTTTTTTAGTAGTATAGTCATGAAGCTAATATTAGAATTTCTCCTTCAAGCTTTCATCTTCTGTACAAAGAAAGTCTCGTAAACTCCGCCACATGTTGTTATAACAATTACCAAAAATGTTATATGGGTCACCTTAATCTCTCTTTTTGATAATTTTCTCCAGATATTTTATGACCTTTCAACTCTTCACTTCTCTGTGAATTCCAGTCAAGTCCCAGCAAGTTTATATTGAGTGTGTCTGATCCACCCCGAATCTCAGTTTTTCTTATCCTGGTTGATAGGGTTCTTATAAGTTTTCAACAATAGACTGGTGTTGAAAATCTACCTAGGCCTCCAGATATTCAAAATGTGACATAGACATCTGCATACAATTGCCCGAAGTTTGTTGTTAATCCTGAGTTTTTCTTGGAATTTTTACGTTGTTGCTGAAGATGCTATAATCACTTTCACTTAACTGAAGAAAAAAAAAAAAACAAACACTCCACACGTCCTTCATCTTGGCCGCAATTTATATGGTCCATGTGCTTGCACAAGTTCGAGTCCTTATACTACTATCCGCTGGGAATATACTCGTGTTATTAAGTATATAAAGACTAGTCTAAAGCTGAATAGTTTAGGTTGCAATATTAAGAAACAAACAGCGCTCAATATCGGTCAAAGGTTATATGTTGATCTAAGTTAGAAGTGCGTAGACAAAGAAACAGTAGCGCTTTATGACCGTCAGTTTTACGTGTAATAAATTTGCGGAGGGATTTCGTTTTATATATCTTGCCTTTCAGTTTAGTTAGGCTGAGAACTTTTCAGGTAGCGCATGGGTTAGTTAGGTGCAATATTAATGCTTGTGTTCACGCGCGAGCAGAGAGGACGTGTCATTCAGCAATGTCAAAATAAAAATCCCAGGAGGGTATTGTGACCAGGGGTTGTGAGTGACGTTATGCACCGGAAGCGTGTGCTGAGGATTCTGAGATTTGAGAAAAAGCAGTTAGTTGAGTTCCTGCCTCCGAACGAGAGATGAGAGCTGACGATGTAAAAGCATTCAGCATAGAAAGATTGTGTTTCTCTCTCCTCGTGTCGAAAGAACTTTTAACTCAAAAGTAATAAAAGTTTCGTACCTGAACTAATTTCGTGTTTTCAGATTCCTATATATGTTTATGAACATTTTATGAACACTACGTCTATTTCACACATCTGTATCATGGGTATGTTACACACGTGTATGCCATCATCAGACTAATATAGCATGCTTAAAACAACTAAAACTTCACGATCATCAGTCAACCTGAGGATTTTAAGTATTTCTATCAGCTATACTCATATAAATGAGTGTAAGCAGGAATTACAATTTGAAACAGAGTGAAACTGAAAATAAACTCTAATGAAAGAGGAATTCAAGAATTTTTGATAACGCCAATTCATGGAAATTGAGTATTTTTAATGTTTATAAACTGCAAGTTAGCCAAATTATAAAGTTTTATGAAGTCTTCGAGGCGTGTATAATATAATGCTTTCTTCTCGTTCGTTCTTCTCTTGTCGTTTAATCAAGGACAGGTGTGGAGAAAAATAGATTTACTTTAGTATTTCGCAAGTGGAATAATAAGAAATTTTTTTTTTGCAGTTGTTTTTGTTAAATTCTCATTCCAAAAGAAGACACAAACAAATATATTATGTTTAAAATAAACAAATGCTCAAAAATAACAATTAATCATTTTACATTTCGGACAGTCATTATAATATGGGTCTCTAATTTTGTAATAAAAACATGTAAGTAAATGAATAAATAGGCAGAGAAATATCTTTTTCTTAAATTCAACGGAAAACTTAGATTGTGTCAGAAAATTATTTATATAATTTTATGATAACAAGGTGGGGGAAAAAACTCATACAATTGTTCAAACAATTTGATTTCAACTCATACATTATCAAATGGAAGTACAGTCACAATTATTGTAAATATAAAAAAAAAGAAAAAAAAAGTATATTCAAAAGCTTTATCATGAAAAACAATATTTCCTATTTTTATTTCCTTGAGAGTTTTTTCACATTAATGTTAGTTAATGGTCAACAAGTCTCCTCAATTACCCAGGACACTTCTCAGTATTCTGGCCGATCTCAGCAACCCTGTACTTTGGATTGTCTCTACTCGTCCTCTTATTTCCAAATCCTCTAGTACTTTTACCAATCCTTTGGTGACAGTATTAGGAGCACCAATTGCAATAGGTATAACCGTCACTTTCATGTTCCACAGTTTTTTTTAGTTCTATAGTAAGGTCGAGGTATTCATCCTTCTTTTAATTTTCTTTTAGTTTTACTCTGTGGTTAGACGGGATTGCAAATCCACAATTTTGCAAGTTCTCTCTTTTTTTTAAAGATTATTATAAGGTCTGGTTGTATGGACGAGATTTAGTAATTCGTTTATTTCCTAAAATTCCTGAGCAGATTGTGTATGTCATTCTCCAGGACTGATGTTGGGTTGTGGATATACCATTTGTTCGTATGGTCAAACTTTAGCTTCTTGCACAATTCCCAGTGGATCACTTTATCCACCAAGTCATGTCTAGTATTATACTCTTTCTGTGCTAATTTGCTGCATTCACTTTATTATTATTATTATTATTATTATTATTATTATTTGCTCCTTTAGAGTTTTTCACATCAGTGTTAGGTGATGGTTTTTCGCTGGAGTGTGAGTGTCAGCAGGTCTCCTCAAGTCTCCAGGACTCGTCTCAGGAATGCTGTTGTTTGGATGATGATGATGATGATGATGATGATATAATAATAATAATAATACTCATTCGAGAGTTCTTCTCATAAAGTTAGCTGATAGTTTCTCACTTGAGTTGGAGTGACATTATCTGTCCTCAATTCTCCATGGCTCTTCTCAGTATTCTGGTCGATCTTAATAATACTGTGGTCTGAATAGACTGTACTTGTTCTCTGATTTCCACGTCTTCTATTTCCTTAAAAAATCCTTTAGGGATTGTTCCAAGTGCACCAATTACAATTGATATCAACGTCACCTAGGTTCTTTTTATTTCCTCAGCAAGGTCTACATGTTTATACTCTTCTCACTATTCTGGAAGATTTTGACAATGTTGTAGTTTGGATGGTCTCCGTGTCGTATATTGCACCGTTGTACAAACAACGAAAACTTCGTAGATATATAAAAATAAAATTTATATTTTTATTCTTCGATGGCGACTATTGTGTTTTGTAGGAATACAGTCAACGACAGTTCGCACATATCTTTCTTCTGCGGCGGGGAACCTATTTTGGAAGTAGTGCAATGGCCGGAGGACACAGAGGAAAAGCCGACAGGTCTGCTTGAGTGACCAACGGTTCTCTAGCTTCAGTCCAAAATTACAGACCTTACATCATCTGTTCGTATCTAATGCGGGGAAGTGAACCTGCCTCTTCGCCCGAGTATTTCAGTTTATGACTGGTTATCGGAACTTACATACTTCATGGAGGTGCGCGTGGTGTAATTGTTATCGTCACAGGATATGGACACGGCGATCCGAGTTCAATTCCTGGACAAGACTGATTGCATTTCACATAGCACTAATACCCTTGGGAAAGGTATGAATCCAATTATTCTTCCTCCAGCTATGGATAAATAGTAGGGCAGACTAGGTTTTTCAGCCTTGGTGAGGCAACTAGTCTAGGAGAAGGAAAACTCTGAATTCAAACCTGCTAAACTCCGCTTAGAAAATTGACCTTGTGTCATATCCTGCCCGAGCGGAGGGGTTGGTAAATAGGATCGGAACTTACACACTTCGGTTTTTTTTCCGGTAATTTGTTGATATCATCTGCGAACGGAAATATCTGTCACTATATCCACTAGCACTTAATTAAATTTTTCTCTTTCCTGTGAAACCACTTTGTTGTTGTTATCTTGTGACCGCATTGAATCTGATAAGTTCATCGTCGTCAGCTAAGCACGTATATTATATCTGCTCGTCCTCCAATTTCTAATTCTTCCAGCCCCTTCATCAAGCATGTGGAAATCTTCCGGGTACACTAATTATAACAGGTTTCTCCGTCACCTTCATTTTCCATAGCGTTTAAACTTCTTTAGTTAGGTTAAATGAGTGGCCTCTTTTTTGATTTTCTTTGATTTTTCCCTCTGTTGTCCACAGGAAAGACAAATTCCACCATGCGACAGGTTTTTTTTTAAATTAAAAAAAAATAATATCATTTTTTGGTCTTCCGGTCGGGGTTTAGGTTTTTCGTTTGTTTCCTTCAATCCCAGAGAATTTCATTTTTTTTTTTTTTATTCTCCCGGATGAATTCTAGTTTGTGCATATAACATTTGGCAGCAGGGTCAAATTTCAGCTTCTTGAACGCTTCGCAATTGATCTCCTTCTCCACCTCGTCGGGCCACATTTTGCCCTCCTTTTGCACTAATTTACTGCCAGCACTTATCTAATTAATATTTTTTTTTTCCTTCACCGTTAACCACTTGCTATTCTGTTGTTTCTAATCTATATTCGCTTTAAAATAGTTGGTTCTTCTGGTGTTGTTTAATGCTGCTATTAGAAGAGGTTCAGTTTATCTCTTATGGTTTTCATGTGTTAGCCAGATCCAAGTCTTCTGTCAGAGATTTCGCTTGTTTGCCGTTTGAAATATCCAGACATTTGTTTTTCTTCTCATTTTCGTTTCCTAGTTATCATTCTACTATTGATCTTTGGGCTCTTTCTGGTCGCTATGATTAGCCTTCCTTTGATCGTTTTTATGTTATCTTTGCGTCTTTCTCTTGTTCCCTGGTGATGTATTTTCTGTTCTTCGGGAAACGGTCCGTGGCTATTTAGTGATTGATACACCTTTTCCCTAAGTTCTTCTCTTAGTATTTCCCACGTAATTGGTAGACACGTATTGGTCTCTAAATGTCCTTTTTTGCGGGGGAGGGGGTCTTTATAGTCCAGGGTAGTCTGTTTTTAAGTCATCTATTCGGGTGTATTTTTCTACTTCTTGGCATCTGCCATGTTTAAAAGTCTGTCCTAAAATTTAAAAAAAAGAATACTTATATGCCGAAATGGCCTAGTGTTTTCTAAATAGATAGCTTTTTTTCAGTGCTGTTCTAAGCAAATCCAGGTGTATTTCCGCATCATAAACTTCTTCCAGTTCTTATAATTATGTTTTCCATGTTATTCATCCATGGCGCCTTTCCACTGAGTTTTTTTTTCCTTTAAGATATTTTACTCAGGAATATTTTTACTTCAATTGCATCCGGTTATCAATAAGTCCTCATACATTCTTATAGTTGTTGGAAGAATTTTCTTTTGATATTTGGAAAGTCCTGTTTTAATTATTCTGCTTGACCCTCCCTGGGTATTTTTTTTTTTTTTCCAAAATATTTTTATTTTATCTTCAAGTCGTATCATTAGATTCATCTGCTATTTTATTTTGATATTTTAAAACCAACCTATTCCCGCGGTTTTCTCCCCTGAAAGAACTTTCGCGTGATGTCATCATTTCTTCATCAGTCCTTCTAGTATAATCTCTCATCCCGGTGTATTCAGTTCTGGTTCCCTAAGGGCGCGCCGATTTTATCAATGACTATTTTTACTACTGCATAAATCCATTCATTTAATTCAGTGATGTTACAAGTTGATATATATGGTAAAATATATATTTATATTTTCGGTTTCTGTCGTGTTGTTTTTTGTTGTTTTTTTGTTTTTGTTTTTCAGTTTTCATTATTTTGTGTTTTAGCTTGGTACATATATTTCTTGTTTTTCGATATTTAGAGTTTCGATTCACGTAGTGGTATTTTGTGGATATTCTTCACTATTTTCTTGTTGGTATATTTTTAGTATATCACAAAGTCAGAAAACAAACCTTTCTTAAATATCATTCTAGCCTCGTCAGGAAATATTTGGTTCGCTTTATTAAATCTAGCAGATTTTGCCCAAATTTCTATAATTCTTTTTCTATACTCTCTTTGGTTAAGACTGTTTTTCAGCACATTTTTTTTTGTGGAATTTCCAAGTCTATTTCTTCCTGTGGTGTCACTCCATATTGTATAAAAGCTTCGCTCATTGACTGAATTGAAAATACGAACAGTCAACGTTTTGTTGTTAGTAAAGAAGCACCAGTCGATTCTGACACTGTGACCTGTTGTCTGAGTCCCAAAATGAATCGTGTTTCGATTTATCATTAATATTAGTATTATTATTATTAACTATTTGCAAATATGCTTTACTGAGAAATGCATGATATTGGGTATCAAGTTAAAATCTAAATAAAATCAGAAAATTTTCTATCTTGCACTAATTCCAATGAAGAAAAGTTAAATTTAAGGCAAACAATTGAACCGTCATTTCCAATAAATACTACATATACAGTATAAAATGATGTTAAACATGTGTTGAGATCTATTAATTTAATAGACATTTGTAAAACTGTACTATAGAGGGGGTTTGTATGTTGAGCCAAATGTTTTGTTAGCTTTTAATATTTTTGTCCTATTTTCCAGTCATCGTCCAACGTAATTTTCTTTTGGCTATTTTAATGAATGTTTCGCATTCTCGAAGAAAGTCAATTTTAAAGGACAACATTGATGTACTTTCATCTCTCGTCTGGAGAAAGTAGTCAATGGTCTAGTAGACTCATATCAGAACTAAAACCAATTATTCTTTTATGTAAGCTATTTGATACATAATTTGCTAGAAAATATAATAAACGCTTAGCCCGAACACATAAATGAGATTAGCTAATGCTATTCTTAATCACTGGTTATCTTGGGTATGTCACTAAACCATTTCAAATGGTCAGCTCAGATTCTGTATATCTTAAGAGTGTAGAGTTCTACTGTATTGCTATTACTCCCTGGCCGACACAGACTCATAGTACTATCGCTTTTTAGAGTTCCATCAAGGAGTCAAACACGTTTAAACAGTGTTTGTATTCGAGAGCAGTTAAATAAAAAGAAACTCTCTTGAGCAACAATTACACAAAAGTGTAAACATAAATTTAAACTGAATGCTCTTCCCTAAAAACTAGGTATAAAATAACCTGATAGCTTGATAGCTTCGATTTTCAGTTAAATTAATTAATCATTAATCGCTAGCAATCTAGAAGTAAATTTGGTAGCAAAAAGCTTAATTTAGAAGTACAAAATACATAATCCAAATTGTCCAGGGATAAGTTTAAATCTAAGAATATCCATTTATAGAAAGTTAATTTTATCTATTTTCAAGAGCATCATGATTTTGTTGAACTTTGTTCGATACAAAGAAATAATATTAAGTATAAGCATTTGTAAATATTACAGCATCGATGCATTTGACTATATTTGATGGCATATCAAGACTTGTTGTTTGTTTAATACCAAATATGCTATTTCGAAGGACAGTAGTGCTACTTTCTAACCCATATCTGGAGTGGATATAAAGGGGTACATACCTTTCCTAATGGTATTAATCTGAAAGTTAACGTGAGAGCGTGAATGGAAACGGACTCAATACGATGTCGCAATCAAGTACTTTGGCCATTATTCCATCGGAACTTATCCCTTATAGCAGTGAAACTGTTGAGACTGGGTTATCAATAACATTAAAATCCGGAAGGTTAACAATAAGTTCCTTCTCTTTGAACTGGGATATATACAATGAGTCAAAACGCGCAATAATGAATTACGGTAAGCGAGACCAGCTCAAGAAAGAGGGTATCAGCGGAAAACCATAATCTTCAAACTGTCATGTCTACCCACAGTCTATATTTATGTATTTAGATGGACGAATCTATCTTCTTGTAGGGCAAAATATCCTCTCGTACAAGAGAATGTTGAATCCTGCGTGTATATCATGGAATCAAAGCAGTTCTAGCCTTTGCAGCTACCTACTCTGATTGGTAGTATCGTGTGCTGACTAATTGTACTTCGTTTCACTTCGTGTGCGATTTAAAAACTGCGCAGAGGAACTTACGCTTTATGCGTGCGAAAAGAGTCACATCGCGCTGGAAGTAGCAAAAGTGTTAATAGTTTGGAAAGTGAAGACTCAGTCAATGACCATTACAGCAACTGGGATTGCTGGAAAATTTTCTTTCGTGAAGCAAATAAGTCGAGGGTCAGATAAGTTCAGCTTGGCATTAGACCGTGGATTCCGAGGACGTGTTCAAAGCCATAGAGGCTAATCCGGCAAGTAATTCTCGGGGAGAATAAGGCGAGCTCAGCATCTCACCGTCCAGAGGAGTTTATTTCCTTTATGGCATCTGTATAAACATCCATAAAATAAAGATTGTGCCTCAGATTATTTGACTTACTCTCATATGTTGCAATGAAATATTTAGTTCTCTCCATATATATACATATAGAAATTACACACACACACACACACACACACACACACACACACACACACATATATATATATATATATATATATATATATATATATATATACATGATGGTAGCAGAAAAAATATAATCCAAATAGGTGAATATATTATGATGTAAGGTCGACGCTAACGTTTCGGTTTCAGTAACCATCATCAGCACTTGGATATTAAAATAGATCACATAGCGATGGACGCTTTCTGAGATGACAGAAGTCAATGAGAAATATACAACGAGAAAATACATAAACGTGCACATGGCGTCCATAATTCAAAAGTCATAAGAACGTGTCTGGCACGTTGAAAAATATTTGAAACGAGACAAAAAAAACCTTTTATGGATAAATACGCAACGACAAGTTTTCATATGTATAGATTTTTTGGCATCACCCATGCTAAATGTCATGTAAGATTGTATATGGTATTTGTTTTACCGAAGGACAGTATGAAAGAAAATATGGATTAAAATCCGAAAGTATGAAGGTAGCAGAATAAACATAATCCAAATAGGTGAATATATAATGATGTAAAGTCGACGATAACGTTTCAGTTTCAGTAACCATCATCAGGACTTGGATACCAAAATAGTTAACATAGTTTCTTTTAATCCATATTTACTTTCATATATATGTATATATATATGCTCCCCCATGGGGGTTCAGCTCTCTGGCGAAGGAATTGCCGGCCGCCGCTAGCGTAATGCAAAGCTCTGGTAGCCGATTGGGTATTAAAAAAATGTAAACAAAGGCTGCTGCTGCTGCTGCTGCTTCTAAAAATAAAAGTACCTTAAAATTTCCTTAGCTAACGTGGTCCGCTTGGTGGACGAGTGGTCTGAAACACAGTCTAACGTAAAGTTAGACGGGTTTCGATCCCGGCTTCAAGCGTCCTGCGTGTCTAACCACACTGCAGAGTTCTGATAGAACGACACAGTCTGTCTGTGGATGGCTATATATATATATATATATATATATATATATATATATATCGGTGCTGGTTGTCACTTAATCACTTTGTGGGTTTTTCAAATATTGATTCATTTCATATTGCCTGATGATTGTTGTTGTGTAAAAACTCAGTCTAAATTTCATGAAGGTGATATATATATATATATATATATATATATATATATATATATATATATTTATATATATATATATATATATGTATATATATATATATATATATATATATATATATATAACCCAGTTTCATTGCTATAAGTGATAAGTCCCAATGAAATAATAGCAAATATACTGGACTGCAACATCGTATTGAGTTCAATTCCATTTACGCCTTCACGTTGACATTCGGATTAATATTAGGAAAGGTATGTACCCCTTTATACCCCGTCCAGCAATGTGTTAAATATTACCATTATTGTCCTTCTAAATAACATATTTGGTATTAAATAAACTACAAATGTTGATATATATATATAAATATATATATATGTGTGTGTGTGTGTATATATATATATATATATATATGTATGTATATATATATATCTGTATATACAATATATATATATATATATATATATATATATATATGCAGTATATATATACCTATATATATATATATATATATATATATATATATATGGACATTCTTTATTTGTATTTACTTTGGAAAATTTGGCAATATCAAAAATACTGGAATTTTACGAGATAGGAGGGAAACTATTTTCGAAAATATCTTCAAAATAACCTTTCTACTCCCCATAATCGGACAGGAATCAAGGTCTTTATTTCCTAGAACTTGTACGCCTCAGTCGTAGCATTCTTTAACAGTTACCCAGTTTTTCTCCAGCTGTTTTGTGTGTGCTTGTTTTAATGTGGGGTGTGTGAAGCGTTTCTTATGCCTTGGCGTGACATTTTTATGGCTATAGAATCCGTGGAAATCTGTGTGACTATAAAGGAAAGAAACTAGAGACGACAACAAGCAGAACATGATGTCTATTCAGGATTGTGGAGTTTGGGATGAAGAGGAATATGTGGTTGTTGGGTGAGGAGGAAGATGTTTACCCTTTAAAGACCAGGGGAAGTGTATCGAATTACAGGCATAACGTGTTTGTTTTTATAAAACAGTTACCTGATATATACATATATGTAGAATGAGGATCACTCTCTTAAGAAGGAAGTGTACAAATACTGGGATAGTATATGCCCGAATATATTTCAACATTATCACTCAAACACACACAGACACACACTTTTGAGGCATTAGAGTTATTACGGTTGGTGTGGAAGGAAATGGCTTCAACGACGCTAGCTCAAACCCTGACAAAGTTGCATTTCATATTGCATTAAAAATATTTAGAAATATATAAATCCAAGCACTCTTCTTTCAGCTATCGGTGAATGGCAGGATAGACTGAACTCTGTAAAATTCGTATTTTAACCATTCTAAAAAAAACAAAAACGAAATCAAACCAGTTTTACTCCGTTTTCAAAATTGACTATTTGATGAATGCTAGGCCTGCTGAAGAAGAATGAATTTTCATGAAAAGGTGGTTAGCGTCACGGTTATCGTTGGATAAAATAGAATCGGTGACCCAAATTTAAATCCGTAAGAGGCTGTATTCCCTTCCCTTCTTGCTAATGTCCTTTAGAAAGGCATTGGTACTGTTGTGGACCAGTAAAAAATCCGGAAGAAAGACACGAACTCGGAATTACGCGAAACAAATATATTGAACGAAAGTATAAATACAGCTTAGGTAAAAGAGTGTTAAACGTCAATCTGACTGCCACAGTGTTAGGCCGGAGTTAACTTTAACACCAAGATAAATATTCTCCAGGTATTCATAGTACAGTATAACCCTGATATAAGAGAGTCTGCGGGTCCGGATAATAAGTATCTTATATCAAAGTTTCTCTTATATCCGGGTTTGCTTTATTTTGTTTTGGTAACACAGGATCTAATTTGGGAAGATATACTATCTCTCCTATATCCGTGTTTCTCTTATATCAGGGTTACACTGTAATAGGAAGATTTCATTATAGTCCGTAAGGTAGGTACCATAACAGACACATCTCTTCTCTCGCCACCTATGAGTATATAGAAGGACATACTTTGTTAGACAACCAGATTAAGTGAACCAAAACTTTGAAAAACCAGTCGTAGTCCGCTAAAAATATTGGCCTTGTGTCACATCCTGTTCTTGGTGGACGTGTTGGATAAATCTATATTCCACTTTAAAATTGATTTAGTGTGACCTCCTGCTCGTCGTGATAAATGTGGATAAATACATACCTCCCTAAAGAAGTAACCTTTGTCACATACTGGTAATTACACACACACACGCATATATATATATATATATATATATATATATATATATATATATATATATAGGGTGTCTTAAAACAGATGCAACCCATTAATAAGATAATTATTTATTACTGAGACAAGCGCAATTTCTGTAATTTTGAACAAGTCCGGTAAAAAAAATTTATAATTTAAACTACAAACATCAATGTTTTTTTTCTAATTGTTATTATATCACCTTCCAGGATATCCAATCTTTTTTTTAAGTTTCTTGTCATGGTAATTAATCATAATCATGTAAATGGGTTGACTCTATTTTGTGACAGTTTAGTGGTCTAGTGGGTAGAGTGTTTGCCAATGGTCCGGGAGACTGGGGTTCAGTCCCAGGTCGAGTCATACCGAAGACGTGATACCTCCTTGCTTAACACTCAGCATTACAAGGTACATATCAAGGGTAAAGTGGAGCAATCCAGGTAAAGGAGTAGTGCCTTCTCTTACACATCGGTGTAGTAGCAGCTGAAAAGAAAGCCTTTGGGTCGCCCTCGACTACAGTCGCTTACTACTTGCTTACTTGTCTACAAATAAGTAGTGACGGAAAAATTTAATTTTCTCTCGTCCAAGGCATTGTGAACAGCGATTAACAGTTGTTTAAGTATACTATTTTGAAATCTGAAAGAAAAATGATCAAATATTATTATGTGTAGAGTTGTTAGCATTCATATGGGTCCCATGTATATTGAGACATCCTATAAATAATTGTACCAGTTCCTGTTGTAAATGATGTAAATACAAATTATTTACATAAGTAACCGAGCATCGATTAGTTGAACGTGTTGAGAAAACAAAAAAAAAAAAAAGAAGAAATACTTTTATAGAAGTCGAGAAAAGAAAAAAAAAGATATAAATAAAGTGCACAAAACCAAAGCAGATATAATAAGGAAGGAAATTTCAGTTTTAAAAGAAAGGAAAAAACTCATTTTAAAGAATAACGACTCGAAGATACATGACAAATATAACGGAGAGAGAATTTGAAACCAAAGAGGTTTTCTGGGGGTTTTTTTTAAGAGAAAAAGAATATTAATTTTGGAAAATAATGAATTAATTTTAAATTACTTTTTTTTCTTTTTAAGTCAAGAAATGAAAAGAATTGTTTTATTTTTGCTTACTTTATTTTTAATGAAATATCAAATTTCGCTTGTCCAAGCCATCTTTGTAGAAGAAGAGTACATTTATTATTCAACCCATATCTTTGGGTGTAAAGGGGTTCATGCCTTTGTCAAGTCTGAATGTGAACATCATTGCACGAGTAAATTTCGAACTCACCTACTATGGTCCCGCATTCCAGCTCATTGGCCACAATTTCAAGAGGGAATAAAGAGTAAAATAAATAAATAAACAGTTGAAGAATAAAGAAGTATGTGTGCGAGACGGAGAGAGAGAGAGAGAGAGATTCAGATTATATTGTTTATATATGTGTAGGTGTATGCGGGCGTGAATGCGGGAATGATTTAGAAGAATGCTCAAAAAATTTATATTTAAGACTGGCTTTTTCTTCTGCACAATAGTCTACTGGCAGGCAATATGCAAAATTCAGAGTCTAAATGGAAATTTCTAAATAAAGTCTAAATGGAAAGAAACTTGTGAATAAAAATATCAACGCAATTCCAATTGTGTGTATATATAGATAGATAGATAGATAGATAGATCGAGAGAGAGAGAGAGAGAGAGAGAGATAGATATGTGACTATGGAGTTCTAGAGAGTGTTTTCAACGAAAAACAAATGTTTATTGAAAAAAAAGTGTAAGCAAGTTGAAAGGAAGAAGAATGTTCGTACAAATGTTGCCACTGTTGTTTTATCATTGCCGTCAGCGATTAAAAAAAAAGAAAAAAATTAAATCCCACTCTCAAATACTGAGCCCCAAACATTCTGCTAAATGTTTTTACGCTGATGGTTGATGGCCAAATTAATTGATAGGATATTTTACGAAAGCAGCTCAAATACTCATGGGCAAAAACTTGATGTGTGGTAGGATCTCGTAAAGTAAATGTAACTTGAGATAAGAAAATTTGTCTCTGAGTGATAGAAAGTAACTGTGTTCAATCTTCGCTTTAATGAAAGTATAGAGACACTTCTGCTCTTAAGCGCACATATTTTAGTGCAATCATCATCATCATCATTTCGTACCGCTAGCACGGATATCCCTGACCCTCACTTCTCCCTATCGTTGATCATCTCTGGCAGGTCTTCAGGGCTACATCCCGTATCCTCACTTAGCTGCTGTATGTATGTTCGAGATGATCGGCCATGTGTGGGGGTCCATAGGAGTAGATCACTTATGATCTCGTCCCTGCTTCTCCAGCAGTGTCCTGCATGTCTGGTTCGTCTAGCTTGGATAGTTTTCGTGATGGGACGCAAGTGGCCGTATAGTTGGTGTCATGTGGAGTATTGCTGCCAGGATTGTTCAATATTGCTCGCAACATTCTTGTGTAATCGCCGTCTAGCTTCTTCTCCAGTCGTTTAGTTAGCGTCCAAGTAGTGCAACCATATAGCAGTATCGATACGACTGCTGCCTGGAAGAAACTGCGTTTCCATTAATCGGTCAGGTCTGATTTCCATATGATCTAAAGCCTATCGTTAGTTGGCAATGCCTTCGTTAGCCGTGTGTCGATACAAGTGTCTTTTGGTGTTTACATAAGTATGTATGCCAAGCGGCCTTGTGTATATGCATGCCTATGAATATGGTGAGCGCATATCAGTAGAGGAGTGTGTGTGGACAAAAACACAGTTCATATATATGTGTAAAAATTGATGTGTGAGTATATCCAAAGTATGATCAAACAACGTAAGAAGTTCGATAGATTTTAATAGAAAATAAAATACAAAAAAAAGGCTCGTAAGATAGGGATGAAAAGGTTAGGCTTGGTTTGGGGTGGTTTTATGGCATATCAACCATTGTAGGTTATTTAATTCCAAATCTGATTTATACATGTATATTATGCCTGCATGATGTGTAGACATAAGTCAACAAAGTTAAATTGTTCCATGTATTGCTATGTATCACTAACAATTCAATTAAACATCTATTTCTTTGCACACAGTTAAATAAACACACGGTTCTATTTCTAGCAATTCAATTAAGCATTATTCATTTGTTTGCATTCATTTTATCGGTTCTATCTGACCCATAGATAGGACTCTATCAGGTGCTACGACTCCGGGCCAGAGTGGACCTGGGAGTAATGGCAATGAAGGGGTACTCTACCTTCCCAAATCTCCAGTATGACTCAAGCTTTGCAAACAGATTTTTTAGTGTCATATCCTGGAAAATTTTTGGGGTGGGTCTTACCCCTCTGCAGATATGCAGCAGTGTATTCTACAACCCCAGCCAACTGGGCTGAATGAAAGGGTTAGTTCTTTAACGTCTCGAATAAACTGAGGTATTCAACGCTCGCTCTGTAGGTAGCTAAGGATAATATATTTTTAATTTTTTTAAATTCTGAGTAGTCCAAGCCGGCGAAGTGGTTTTCTCTTCCGGAAATTAGAGCTCCATATATTCAAAGTAGCTGTCATTTGTCAGACTGTGTTGTGTCAGACAAAGTAGGTACAGTTTGGCGGTTTGTTAAGCTCACTGTGTACTATATGCAGTCATCAGAGGAGTCAACAGCTGTGAGGGTTAAAATTTAAGCAAAAGTTGGTCGAAAAGTACGGTTGTCATTCGCGAAAGAAGTAGGAATAGCTGTTAGACACAGAGGGAAGAGGAACTGACCTGTAGCAGTGTTGACTACGGTATATATCATGAAGCAGGTGCCCGTGGTGAAATGGTTATCATCGTAGGAAATGGACACGGCGACACGAGTTCAAATCCTGGACGAGACTGACTGCATTTCACATAGCCCTAATACTCTTGGGAAAGGTATGAATCCAATTATTCTCCCTCCAGCTATGGGTAAATAGTAGGACAGACTAGGTTCTTCAGCCTTGTTGAGGCAACTAGTCAAGGAAAAGGAAAACTCCGAATTCAAACCTGTTAAACGCCACTTAAAAAACTGACTTTGTGTCATATCTTGCCTGAGTGGAGAGGTTGGGTAAATATGGGTATATATCATGAAGCAATATTCACAACATCCCTCCTCATCACGAAGAGTGAATGAAAACGACAAATCGCGTTTATTCTAGAATTCGTTCTATTTCTTTTTTATTTGTTTTTTTCTTTCTTTGTAAAACTGACTTATAGTTTGAGTAATCCAACTAAACTTGTGGCCGAATAATCTTTCTATTTTTAAGCAGAACAAAAAAAAATCACATAACGTGGGATTGAGTTAATTTAGCAAGTATAATTGGGCGCGGCGCCGAGGATACTCCTACATTAATGGGTACGTTCTTTAAAAGCAGTTTGTTGAGTGTAATTTTTTTTTCGGGAAGATGCTTTCTCCAGTGAAATAAAAAATGATAACTTTATTGGAACAGACATTTTTTTTTTTCTGATCTGCGTTCGCTAAGTATTCACCTATACTTTTCGGCTGAGCTGTCATGAAGTTTAGTAAAACAGAGTAGAGAAGTGTTTGGGGATTTGAATAAGGAATTTGAGTGTATTACTGTGTTTCGTTAAACAAGGTTGCTAATTGTAGATTAGCTGGCACTAACACCCAAAGAAAACAAAGCTTGCGCAGGGAATCTAGGTGTCACAAATCTCCCGATGAAGAGATAATGTCTGACCAAGTTGTAAGCCAACCTGGATATAATCATGTGTTGATTAATTAATTTATTTCTTGCCGTAGTGACGGCCGACTCATATTTCTCCAAACTACCTTGTGACGACGTAGTTTCGATCAACAATGACATTTCTTATTTAATAAAACAAAATACAATGTGGGTTAATCAATGAGAATGGTAAATATAGATTTGGTTGATAGATTGATAGATTTAATGAAAAGAAATCGAATTAAAAGATCAAACATCGTACAAGAGTTTGGTAATGGTTTCTCCGGGTATAAAAAAAAAATTACCCCAATAAATAACATCTCTGGAAACGAGTGACAAACTCCGGTTGCAATGTTTACATACAAGGACAGGTAATCATATATATATATATATATATATTGAAAGAGAGATAGAGAGAAATAGAAAGAGACATAGAGAAATAGAAAGAGAGAGAGAGAGAGAGTCTATGTAAAGATAATTTGATATATAAGAAATAAGAGAGAAAATACGTAGGTAATAGTTATTAGTTGAGAAGTCTTCATCGTGAAACATCCTGATAAGACATTGAAGATTACGCTTTTTAAAAATTAGTTATGTGCGGAAAATGTATACGGATATCTTACATAAACGGAAAAAAAGGAAAAGGAAAGAAGAGAAATATGAAACCATTGACAGGTACAAAAAATAAATTTAAAAAATCAATAAATAAATAAAGAATCAAATGAAGGAAAAAAGACTGGATATTTTCTGTTACTTTCTATACATGACTTTATCTAATTAGCTACAAAGTCAATGTTCTGGGATTTAACACACAACTATTTAAACATAACCTTTTTTTCTCTTCGAAATATTCAGCTCGATTTAACCAATGCTGCTCTTAATCTTAAAGTTCATTGAAGTCTTTTTTTAATAAATTTGATTTCCATGTTCTAAACATATGATATGATACGACCACCCCCTATATATATATATATATATATATATATATATATATATATATATATTTATATATATACTTCAAAACATTAAATGGTTAAAAAAATGACCACGACTGTCAGTGATGTATCATATGTTACGACTGTAGGATCTGCGACAAAATTTGCGTTATATTTTATGAAAAAAAACCATCAGAAAGATTCGAAAGATTCCTCTGACATCTTCTGCTCAAATATAGAGAAAAAATGTTTTGAAATAAATACGTTATTTATTTATGGTTCATGTTTTTTTTTTTTCATAATATCCCAGTTTATTTGTCAATAGTGTTCATAAAACTAAATTTTAATTTAAAAATATGCATTTCACACGGAGTATTTCATAGTAATATGTTTTCGAGAAATCTTTCACTTTCAATAAGAATTGATTGAAAGAAATCAAAATGCTGAAAACAGTTGCTGAAACTGGGATACTGAAGAACATCTTAATCTTAATAGTAACGGATCACCATCATAATAATCATTATCATGTGTTGGCATAATTGATTCCCTTGACACACACACACACACACACACACACACACACACAGGGCACCTCTGGTGGTGTAATGGTTAGCAAGTTAGACTCGCAAACCTACACGAGTGAGTTCGAGTCTCATTGGGTGCCCCATTCATTTGGCCTTGTGCTAAATCGAAGTAAAGACCTTCGTAAATTACTACACACACACACACACTCTCTCTCTCTCACTCTCTCACCCTCATACACACATACACACACTCTCTATCTTTCTCTCTCTCTGTTTCTCCCCCCTTTCTCTCCCTCTTTCTCCCCCCACACATACAACATCCACCCCTATCAGCCATCGCTTTTGATAAGTTTTCTCATTGGCATTTTTCGATTTCTGTTTACTGTACGCCATCAAAATTTCTTTGGGTGTCTTCGCTCATAAGATATTCGACTCGGTACGATGATAATGCCAAATAAACACATTTATTTAGTTGTTTTTCGTTCTGCTACGAAGCGATTTCAAAAATTTTAAACATAACCACCAGTATATATCATCATCTGCATCAACGAGTGTGTACAGCAGCGATTCTTTTGACTCTCTCTCTCCGTTCGTCCCAGTCGGCCATCGTTTTTGGTAAGTACTCTAGACAGCATCTAGTTTCCTAGCAGTCACGTCTGATTTGGAACAAACTCCGCTCGTGCCTAAAATATATATCTTCCAAATGAAAAGCTCAATACGAGTTGTCTACGATAGCAGAAACCATATATAGACTGTTGAAGAAATTTTGATACCAGAATATAAATAAATAAATATGATATATATATATATATATATATATATATATATATATATTGTAAAGCAGTACGCCCCAAGCATTAATAACATAGATACCTTCTAATGTATATATATATATATATATATATATATATACTGCGGAGAGGTGCCAAAGTCTCGTTCAACGGCTTCTAGCAGTCACGCTACTGGTAGAGAGAGTCAGATAAAGACAGTTGGTACCGAAACAGCGAACGTTGAAGTCGAATTACTTAAGGAATTTGCATAACTGACCCTCTCCATCGGGTTGGGGAATGAGGATTTAGGGGCCTAGATATAAAATGTTCTACTGCACAAACGCATAGAACCAAAACTGAGAACATACTTAGGAAGAACCAAAATGACTTTCGGAGAAATAAATTCATGACGTCGCAAATTTTGACTATCCATCGAATTCATGAAGGTGTACGTGCAAAATACGTAGAGGAAACAATATTTTTCGTCGATTTCGCTAAGGCCTGTGACTTTATACACAGAGGAAAGATGGAGCAAATACTACTCGCCAACGGCCTACCCAAAGAAACCTTTGCAGCCATAATGATGTTATATAGAAACACGAAAGTAAAAGTCCGCTCCCTGGATTGACAAAAATACTACTTCGACATTGTAACAGGTGTTCTCCAAGGAGACACATTATCTCCATATCTCTTTATTATCTGTCCAGACTACGCGCTTAGAACCGCTGTTGATAAAATGAAAGACAACGGTTTCAAGCTGACAAAGAGAAGAAGCAGAAGATACCCCGCAAAAACAATTCTGGACGCGGACTACGATTTTTTACCTGTGCTCATATTCAGTTTTTTTTTTCTCTCATCTAGCCTTCTTAATTATCGTTTCCCATATTGTATTCAACTCTATACTTGGTCTACTCAGCAGGTCATTGTAGCCCAACATATGTGTTGATTCCTTAAGGCTTCTAATCCTCCAATGTTCAGCCCTATCAATTATTACAACTTATCCCATAAGGGCAGATGATTTCCCTTTTCCTTCCATATATGATCCGCCATACCCGACCTTTCAATCTCGCCTTCCGATGTTCTTCTAGCCTTACTTTTAGTGGGCGACCTGTATCACCTTTGCATATTTTACCACAACTGAAACGGATGGAGTAAACACAGTTCTTGGTCATGTTGAATTGATAATTGATACTTGGTCATGTTGAATTGATAATTGATAATTGAGAAGGCTAGATGAGAGAAGAAACAAAGTAAAAAAACTGAATATGAGCACAGGTAAAACATCATACATAATAGTAGTAATTCTAGTCAAGTAAGAACATTAAGTTTATAAGTCCCAAAAGTTCACTCTGAATTGTCTAGCAGGACACATGGTGTAACGGTTATAGGCGTTGGTTCCCTAAGCTTCTAAGGAGACAATCATCTGGATGTTGCAGGTCCAATCCTCGCAACAGGCAAGTAACAATACAGGAATACTTAACACTTGTACCCGGTTATGGCTAACGGAACCAGAACAGGGCGACCCCTGCGGTTTCAATAAAGGACGTAGTTCGAAGTTCCGAGAAGGTTCCCGAGTTTGACAAACATCTGAAGAAGGCCGGACGACATATCGGCCGAAACGTTATGGAAATAATAATAAAGATGAAGACAATAATCCGAAAACCTTTAGTGATAAAAATATTTAATATCAAGTATTCTGATTGAATATGAATGATTTTCCAACAGATCTATTTGATCCATAGATGGGTCCTTAATATGTAATTCAGTCCTGTTCAGAGAGTATCTGCGATTTCTAGAAATGAAGCAGTACTCCGAGTTTCCTGAAAACAATAGCATTGCAGCCACCCAATCACATTCAGTTAATGTCATACCCAGTGCGCCCAATCTGGTGGCTGTTCCGCACTCTGCAGGGTATAATGTTGGCATATTCTATGCGCCTCCGATAGGGTGGATGAAATTGTTAAGATATCTGACTAAGCAAATGAATCTTGAATTGTCTTTGTTGTGTTAATGTATTTTCCGGATAAAGAAACGTCTTCAAATACCTTAATTTTCGTTATTGATGGTTAGAAATCTTTAAGATCAAACTACAATAATAATCAGCTTTGCCAATCTTCGATATTCCATAGTGAAATTTTCTTACAGAAAAATAAAGAGAATATAAACATGATGTTGGATTTAAATACTTCTTCAAACATACTTTTTTTTTCACAAATTTCTCAAGTGAAGATTATTTGTTTTTCAAAATTATCAATATATGGATTTGTTATTGGAAGATTTAAATTTCTTTTTCCAAAATGCCACAAAATTTTCTCTTTCGTTGTCTTTGCTCATGGACAGTACGACTCAGTCGGATGTTAATGCTGCTAATTAATAGTGCATTATATATTTTTAATCTACAAACACGTGTTTGGTCTATATATGTCTTTCACTTCCCTCGCGAGACGAGACATTTCGGTCGAGGCTGCCTGACATGCGCACTAGGTAGCTGACAGGGTTACCAGAAATTTGTGTCGGGTGGTTGAGACCGACGCTTCTTTGGCCTCAAGATTTACTTGATTTTCAAGATCCAGTTTATTGCTTGGTATCTGGGGAACCCCATTCGAAGTGCCAATGCGGCCAATAAATTTTGTCTCTGCCTCGCATGGCTTTTCACCTGTTCGAGGCTCCCACAATAAAACGGTCTTGTGCCATATACCAATATGGTTGGGTGTCGGTTAAATATCCGGTCTTTTACTTTGCACAAACATATCCTCTATCTCCGCATAAATTCAGGATATTATCATTATAGCGTGCTGACAGCACGGATCATGTTTACTCTCCGTCTCTCTCTTTCTCTTTCTCTGTCTCTGTCTCTGTCTCTCTCAACATCCACTCTTATCAATTGACTAAAAATAATGTGTCCTTGGGTAAGAGTCCAAAAGAGAACATATTTGATGGTAAGTTTTATCATCAGAATAAGTTTCATCTGTAGTCAGGATTGGTATCCAAAACACAAGGATATCTGCAACAAATCAGCTGTCCTATTATTCATTCTTAATACCGCCTGGATTAAAGAAACAGCTTAGTTTGGATAAGCGCTTTAATCTTAAAATGCTGGTAGTAGAAGAAGGATTCTTATTGGTGGAACTCATTTTTGATATATATCAAAACAGTTTGAAGATTTTCTTTATTTTCATCCACAATAATCACTTTCGTACATGGTAAGTTGTCTGTGTTAAGGTAGGTTATCGACGTCGAAAACATACGAACAAAATTCAAATCTTGCATGCGTCTATTTGTGTTTTATTTTGCACCTGTGAAATGAAGAAATTCATCTATTCTCCCTCGAGCTGATTGGTTTGGTTTGGTTTTACGTCATATCAACCATTTGTACATATTTAATACTAAATCTTTTTTTTACATATACATTAGATATATAAGATTTGTAAATACATATTGTAAATACTTATAGTTAAATTATTTAAAGAGTTCTTTTTCAAACAATTCAATTTAGCATAAGTAAACTTAGTTAAAAGGTTCCACGTATTGTTATATATCATCAACAATTCGATTATACCTCAGTATTTTTTTTAATCACAGTTAAATGAACAGTCTGTTGAAAACAATTTAATTAGTTGACATTTGCTTGAACTCGGTTTAAATGTCAAACAGTTCTATTTGACACGTAGATAGACCTTCTCAGGTGTTACCACTCCGGGTCAGAAAGGAATTGGGAACAATGGCACTGAAGGGGAAATCAACATCCCCCAAAGCTCTAGTATTACTTAAGCCTCGCAATCATATTGTTTAGTATCTTATCCAGGACACTCGTTGGTGGGGAGGAGGTCTTACCCCTCTGCAACGATGTAGTCGGTGTATTCCATAACCCTCGCCGACTGGACTCTGATGTATGACTAAATAGTTTAGCTGGCTGGGTGTTTTATCTATTGCATGCTAATCGGTCAAGAAAAAGGAAAACTCAAGACTGATATCAATCGTATTCAGCATAAAAACTGGCTTTGTGTGGCAGCCTGTAGTGATATTTCGGCCCAAATTTTTACGATATATTCTATGCATAAAATTTCATTTTGTATTTATTTTTCGTTTTTCATATTACTTTTGTTTTAATTTTCATGATTATTTTAGGTGTTTTGGAATTATTATTTTGCATTTTTTTCATATTTGCTTTTTTTTATTTTTGTAATCATTTTTATATTGTATTGTTTTATTTTTCATTTTTATATTTTCTTTTCTTTTCTTTTTATATTTTTTTCAATTCAAATAATAGTTTTTGTTTTAATTTTTAGACGACTTTTTAGTGTTCATTTTATTTACTTTTAAAAGTAGGTGTTTTAGATTTTATATTAAAAAACTCATCAATATGGTTTTATATTTCATTTATATTTGTTTTATTTAATATCATTTTTGTTTTTACTTTTCTTTCTACTTTTCACTTTTTATATCGGTCTTCGTTTTTTTATTTATTATATTTTTTTTCAATTTTCATATTTGTTTTCATATTTGTTGTATTGTACTTCTTAAATGTGTTTCATACTTTTGCTTTTTGTTTTTCATATTCTTTAATTTAAAAAAATTCTGGTTGTTTTGTTTTTTTATCTTTTATATTCGTTTCATATTCCTTTTCGTATTTTTTTTATATTCTTTTACTTTTAATTGTTACTTTTACATTTATTTCTAGTTGTTATTTTTATGTTTGTTTTTATTTGTTATTTCCCCCCCTTTTTTTTTACATTTTACATTTGTTTTTACTTTTCAATTTTTATGTTTGTTATCGTCATTTACTTTTTTTATATTTTTCATTTGTTAATTTTATATATATATATTTTTTAACTTTTTACATTTGCTCTTATTTGTCCTCTTTATATTTATTTCTATTTTTTTTCTATCATTTTCTAAGTAACGTAAACTCATCTATCAAAACGATATTGCAAAAAGACATTTCAGTTTTTAATTTTGCAACTTTTATTCTTAAATTTGTAGTATGGTAAACTGGTTTGGTTTAGTTTGGTTTTGACATGTAAACAGAAAAGATATTAGTCTGAAAGCGGTAAATCTGGTAAGTGTGGTAAAGTTGTCCAATCAGAGGAGGCGATTATGTCCCTTGTTATGGTGTTTGCGTATGTTAGAGCACTTCCATGTAGGAGAGAGACATTAATGATGGGCAAGATTTCGCCACTTCAGCCTATCATCTCTTTGGTCCCATGAAAGAGGGCTTAAGAATCACACGTTGTGACAAGAAAGTGAAATCTGCAATCATGAAGTAGCTTAGAACCATCAACAGAATTTTACGAGGCAGGGATACACTCGAAGAAAGAATGACTGTTTAGAAGCTGGGGTGTGAGCTGTAGAAGGCACGCTTCATTTTGATGTATGATGAATGTTATGGTGTTGGTAATTATTCTTGTAATAAAGAAAAGAGGTATCGTTTCCCCCCCATATATATATATATATATATATGTGTGTGTGTGTGTGTGTGTGTGTGTGTGTGTGTGTGTGTGTGTGTGTGTTCGCCAATGACCCGGGAGACCAAGGTTCAATCACAGGTCGAGTCATACCAAAGACTCAAAAAATGGTACTTGATGCTACTTTGCTTAACACTCAGCATTATAAAGGTATGGATTAAGGGTAAAGTGGAGCAATCCAGGGAAAGGATTAGCGCCCCCTACATCTTGGTGTAGTAGCTATTGAAAAGGGTGCCTTTAGGTCACCCTCGACTATGGTCGCTAACTTTACTTATATATATACGGGTGACCGTTGTCCAGCAGGACCCGAAAGCTCCCTTTTCAATAGTCACTACACCGAGGTATAGAGAGGGGGGCTACTTATTTCCCATGTTTGTTCCACTTTATCCTAGATACAAAGCTTATAATGCTAAGTGTTAAGCAAAGAGGTATCAAGTTTCATTTTTTAAGTCTTTGGTTTGACTCGACCCGGGATTGAACCCCAATCTTTCGGGCCATTGGAGAATACTCTACCCACTAGCCAAAAGGCCTGATGTCGGCAGTCAATTTCCGTTTGCAGTACAACAATGCAGATTTTAACTGAGGAATATCGTTTCATGAAGGATATGAGAATATTAATCTCATTTTCTCTCAATATTTACATAAAAAGAAATAGTGAGTTTAATATTCGCACATCTTTCATGAAATCAGTTGCTCAGCTTAAATCTGAATTATTTTACAACTAACGGAAACTAAAGACTTATTTTTACGACCTGTTTCTTCACTATATTATTGATCATGCACAAAAAAATTCAATCCATCCGGGGGAAAAAATTAGAAATCACTTGTGAAGTTTTAATAGATATATATCTGTTAAGTCTTCTACACATTCATATCTGCCGTGATAAAAATATCGATATTAAAGTTGGTTTTACCAAGATAGAAACGAAGAAGGAATCAAACGTTAATTTTCATTAAAATAATTCGTTTGGTAATCAAAATGTTTATTTGATCGAATTTTTCCTTGGTTGAAAATCTCTAAAATGTATAGGTTCATGTTCTGTGAATATGTGCCGTCACAATTGTTTTGATATATTTGACATTATTAAATCGTATCCTTAATTTGAATTGTCAGTTTAAGAGATAAGAAAATAGGCGCATGGTTATTGTTCTGGTGTGTATAAAATATTTCATTTGCTCAATTTCACATTTGTTTGAAAGTTCTAAGACTGGGACCATATTTCCTTTTTTTTTTTTTAAATTAGATCTGGCTTAAATTGTCAGTGAGATGTTTACATTTGTCGACAACGTTTTTGCTGTCTAGACATCATCAATTTAAAAATTAAAGTTCTTGAATTTGTTAATTTATGATTTCACCAGACAGTTATACGCACAAAATCATGTAAACCCAAAACTACACCTAACCATCCACACACACCCACACACACTCACACACGTAAACACTAAAAATGTAGACTCATAAGCATACTTACACAGAAACACACACACACACACACACACACACACACACATATATATATATATATAGTGTGTCCCAAAAATGTATATACATTTACTTTTAAACTACTTTAATGAGTATACATTTTTTGGGACACCCTGTATATATATATAGGAGACAAATGGGGAAAATGATGGTATATAAATATATAATGTGTATAATAGCAAAAAGCAAAAACATTCAGAATATGTATATTTTATATAGTATATGTACTCATATAACCTTTCGTTTTACTTTTAATAAAGCATCTTCATGTAAGGTATGACTGATATTAAATGATTCCACTGAAAGATAACTTAATATGAAAAAGAATTAAACGAAAATAAAAATTATTATTCACGTTCACTAACATTGGTGTATGTTCTATTTCAAAAAAGAACATTTTTTGCACAACTTCAATATCCCAAATCTTTTATACAATTACAAAAAAATAAAAATCTTTCAAAATTACCTCATAGAATTTATCAAATAATCATCTACTAAATAAACATATCACTTTACTGATTAATTCAACCACACACAGAAACTCTGAACAAACTCTATATACAAAGTGCTACGTTTCTAAAACAATTAGGAACCTTAAAATGAGTGAAAATATCAAATTAAATATGAATTTAACTGATATATCACTTCTTTTAATAGTTGTTTCAAAATTAACAAAGGAGAGACTTTTAGGTCTATCAAATAACGTATTAATAAACACATTCGATGTTTCAAATTAGGCGACTGATCATTGATTCACATGTAAGTCGGAAGTAAATCTAACGAATTTTATGAGTCAAACTGAGAAAGTGAACTTAGTGTTGTGCTTCAGGAGTTTATATACCACTAATTAAATGCTCAAATATGTTTCTGAGAGCAGTGACTCTTTACGTGGCTGGTTGAATTTTTAAGTTTACTCTCCTATATTAAATCAGTTTTACTTTTTCTTCAATTAAAACTAACACGTTTTTAAACACTGCCAGCAATACAATCTATCTATCTATCTATCTCTCTCTCTGTGTGTGTGTGTGTGTGTGTGTGTGCCTCCTAAGCTATTCTAAGAGCTGCCAGCCATGAAGAACGAATGCACTTGTGGAAATAACATTTCAAGAATCTACTCGGAAAATATTCTAAAAGTAGGGATAAACCTATCTCTAAAATTCTTAATCATCAACAAGACATCAAAAAAGGAGAATTTACGCAAGACCTTTAAGTAGTACTAAGAGAAATTAAAAACAGGTAAGCTGCCAGTTTTGATGAAAAACAAAAAAATTCAAAAACATTCTGCCCCGATACTACAACGCTGAATATAACCAGACTGATGGACAAAGGGCTGCATTCTCACATTCCCTAAGAAAGGTGTCCTTTGACAAGAACTATCGAGGTGTAAACCTTACTTCCATAGCAGCTAAGATATACAATACTCTGAAACACAACTGCATCGAAACTGAAATTAGAAAATTCTTCGGAAGAATCAATATAGTTTTCGGAGAAAACGATCCACAACTTCACAAATTCTGACAATCATCGAAATTTAGAAGGTGTTTGTGCAAAAAACCTCGAGGCGACATTCTTATATATAAATTTCTCCAAGGCATTTGATTCCATACACAGAGGGAAGAGGGAGCAAATACTCCTAGCCAGTGGTTACTCCAAAGAAACCATCGCAGCCACAATGATGTTCTATAAAAATATTTTTGGAAAAGTTCACTCACCGGATGGAGACACTGATTTCTTTGACATTGTCTCAGGTTTTCTGCAAGGGGTCACCTTAGCTCAATACCTGGTCATAATCGGCCAAGACTTAGTACTTCAGACGTTGATAGATTTAATAAAAGAAAATGTCTTTCTACATAAAAAGGCCAGAAACAGACGATACCTCAAATAATTATAGACAACGTAGACTACGCTGAAGATAAAGCCAACCAAGGCCGAATCCCGTCTGCATAGCCTGGAACGGGCAGCAGGTGGCATAAACCTTCATGTGAACGCAAACAAAACGGAATACATGTGCTTTAATTCCTCATTAAATGGTGGTTTTCTGAAATTTGAGGAAAAGTTCACCTACCTCGGAAGCTGCGTCTCATTTACGAAAAAGAACACCAATAGGCATGATTAGCTATCGATAAGTTATTGGTCACGTATAAGTCAGAACTATATGTTAAATAAAAATATATTTTTTCGAAGCAGCAGTTGTGTTCATACTACAATAGGGATAGACGATATGGACGCTGACTAAGCGTTTAGAGATAAAGATTGACAGGAATTGCACAAGAATGCTACAAACTCTAATGAATAAATCATGGAAGCAACACCCAACAAAACAGCAGCTGTATCGCCACCTACCTCCCATCTCAAAAACATCTAAGTTAGACGAGCAAGACATGCAGGGCATTCCTCGAGATGTAAGGACGAACTCATAAGCAATCTTTTCCAATGAACCCCTTCACACGGTCGAGCAAGTGTTGGACTACCTGCAAGAACTTATCTAAAATTGCTCTGTAGGGACACAGGATGTAGTTTAGAAGACGTACAGGAAGCGATGCATGATAGAGAGAAATGGTGAGAGAGTTAGGGAAATCTGTGATTGTGATATGGCATGATAATGATGGTGATGAATATATAAATATATGTATATATTTTGTGTATCTATATATACATATTTTGCGTTGGTATGTATGTTTATATTGGTTATGTTTGTATATATACATGTATGTGCATATGTATATGTAGACCTATATGTCTATGTTCGTATGTGTAAATATCATAATCATAAAATTGTCTTCAGAGCATGTATTTCGCTGAAACTGTCTCTCTCCATTTGTCCCTATCATCCATCGCTCTTTTTCAATCCCAGCCTCCCTCTGGTGTCAACAAAAAGCTGATCTAATTCTTTGCAGGTTTACCAACACAGGGGCGTCAATTTGTAGGGTTCTATAGAATAATGTCGCTTATGAGTTCGTCTTTTCTTCTCTATCAATGCCCGACATGTCTTCTTTGTATTACTTGGATGGTTTGTGTTATAGGAAGGAAGTAACAGCACGGCTGCTGTTGTGTGGTGTGTTTCTTCTAGGATTTATTCAAAACAGCACGCAACATTCTTGTGTATTTCCCGTTTAGCTTCTCGGTGCGTTTCATTCGCGTCCATGTGGTGAATCCGTAAAGCAGAATATCCATAACATGGAAGAAAACTCTTAATGTTTTATTAGAGTGATCAGATTTTCCTTATGATCGTTCACCTGTTGATAGCGGTTTACGCCTTCGCTTGGCTTATGTTGACATCACTTTTAGTAGATAAGATTTAGATACTGAGGTATCTGAACTGGTCTACTGATTTTTGAGGCTTGCCAATTAAAGTGGAGATATTTTTTTGTTTCAGTTCTAAATACTAACGGTATCCTTAATTTGAATTATTTTTATAAAAGGAATTAATCATGAATTATACTGATATTCCAAATTTTCTGAATGAATTCTTGCTTAGTCAGCTGGGACTGTAGAATACACCAACTGCATCTCTGCAGAGGGGTAAGTCCCCAAAGATTGTCCTGGATATGACACAAAACAATATAATGGTGAGATTCCAGTGATGCTGGAGCTTTATGGAATATGAAGCACCCCTTCATTGCCATCGCTCCTTGGTCCACTCTATCCCGGAGTAGTAGTATCCGAAAGGGCCCTGTCTATGTGTAAAATAGAAGTAAACTGTGTACTTATGCTAAACAGAATTACTTGAAATAGAACTGTTTTGATACTTAAACTGCGTACCTGCGTAATGTACCAGCTTAGCTGGCAACGATGAACTTAGCAGATTCAATGCAGTTGCAAGATAACGTCTACAAAGTGGTTTTCACAGGAAAAAGAAATATAAAATATGATGACGAGAACATAATTTACTGCCAATGGAGAGAGTGACAGATATTTCTGTTCGCAGATAAGATCAACAAATTACTGGGAAAAAAACCCGAAGTATATAAGTTCCGATAACCAGCCATAAAGGAGAAAAATACATGAAGTGAAGAAGATATTCATACTTCCACATGGGACTTGAAAAGACAATATAAGGTCTGTAATTTGGGATTGAAGGCAGAGATCCGCTGGTCGATCAAGCGAATGGGGAGCGGTCCGCTGGTCTCTCAGGCGAAGAGAGAGACCCGCTGGTCACTCAAGCAGACCAGTCAACTCTTCGTGTGTGTCCTCCGGCCGTCGCACTACATCACAGAAAAGTTTCCCATCACAGAAGCAAGATATGCACGAACTCTGACTGTATTCCGACAACCCACAATCGTCACCGTTGAAGAATGAAAATAAAAATTATATTTTTATATATCTTCGAGTTTTCGTTATGGTGCAGCGGTTAAATTTAACACACTTATAATAAACTGAATTGCTTGAAATAGACTGTTCTGATACGTAAACTGCATACTTATGCTAAACTGAATTGTTTGAAAAAAAACTGATTGGGACATTAAAACTGTACTAACGCTAAATCGAATTGTTCGAAAAAGGACTGCTTTGAGATTTAAATGTGTGTAAACAAAAACTATTCTTATAATAAACTAAATTGTATCTAACTGAGTAAACAAAACCTATACTTATACAGGACTGAATTATTTGAATTAGAACTGTTTGATTAAACTGAATTGCTTGAAATAAAAATGTTTTTGATAAGTAAACCGTGTACTTACATTTAACTTGTGAACTTATGCTAAACGGAATTGTTTCAAATGTAACTGTTTTCGTATATTATGCTGAATAGTTTGAAAGGAAACTGTTTTCGACATTGAAACTGTACTAACGGTACACTGAATTGTTTGAGATACAACTGATTATTTGTATAAAAATGGATTTGGGATTTAATAACCTAGGATGGTTGATATGCCGTAAACACAACCAAGCAAATGATTTCTAATTGAAAAGTTTTCTAATGTAAATTTTGATTGCAAACTACAAACTAAGATGCATTTTCTTTAATATAATTATATTTGTTTCTTTTTTAATAAGAAAAAAAGAGTACTAAAACTTTTAACTTTTAGAATTCTTCAAATATATATATATATATATATATATATATATATATATATATATATATATATATATATATATAGTAGTTTTCTATTCAGACACTGAAAAGTTATTAAATAAGAGATGTGAATTAATAGCAAGTTGTAGACATGAGACTAAATTAAAACTATAGACTAATAATCATGAATAAAGGTTTTTATAAAGTAACATATAATTAAATTGAGAAAAAAGGTAAAGGAACAAAAATAAAACAAAATAAAGATAAAGAAATGAAAAAAAAAATAACTTGTATACGTACACGGGAAAAAAATAGGTAAATGAGGAAATAGACTCGAAATTAATATAAGTATTAATGTTTTCCTTATAAAAAAGTTATTATTTATAAGAAAACATAAAAAAAAGTTTTTTTTATCGAATTGAGTTAAAAAAGAAAATAAAGAAAATAAATAACAAAGAAATAAAGTTGAATTATTACAATTCCAACTGACAATAAAACAAAAAAGAATGAATAAATAAAAATAAATAAAATAAATAACAGGATGTAAATAAATTTATAATCATAAAGTGATCGGTTTTTGGTTTTTCTGAAAGAATATATATATATATATATATATATATATATATATATATATATATATATATATATATATATATTCGAGAACTCTTAAACCTTATATATATATATATATATATATATATATATATATATATATATATATATATATATATAAGGTTTAAGAGTTCTCGAACCCTACAGGAAAGAGTAACCCTCTATTATTTGTGGTAGAGAATTATTAACGAAACTTCAGAAACGCTTATGAAGATTGTAGAGGACACATTCGGAATATTATGTCATTTTCATGGGTCTTAGCCATTTAGTTCTTTATCAGACACTCTTCTTCGTTGACAGATATTCGGAATAATTGAATGAAATACTGTGATTTATTATTCATTTCCACTGTTTTTTTTTTTTCCAATTGTATCCGTTAATTTACGAATGTCAAATGTCATTTTGATAATCGAGTAAGAGCAATATTATAAGGAAATACTAATGGAATTGATACAATGATATCTTGTACATCAATAAAGAAAACTTTTTTCGGATACATTAAAACAAAATCTTATCGCTCGTCACATAATCGTTGATTATAAATGTTGTTCGATTAATTATATTTTTCGCCTTTATCTATTTTGTAAACATCGACCTGTTCTTGTAACCACCGAATTTTAAATTAATTGAAAACAATTCATTTTGACTAGTTGTTTGTACTTAAGATGATATGATAGCCTTTATTTGGTAAATTAATATCATCGACTGGCATTTATGAAATTAATTTGAAGTTGCACTGAGAAAGGAAAAAAATTAAAGTATGCTATATATTATTATGTTTTACACTCCTTGTATGCTTGACCAAGCACACGTGGTGTAATAGTTAAAAAGCTAAATTTGCAGACCACTAATAGTAAATTCGTTTCTTACTGAGAATAGATAAGACGCAACAAAACAGTAAATGTAGGCTATGCGGTGACAGAGACGAAACGATCAATCACATAATAAGCGAATGCAGAAAATTAGCAAAGAAGGAGTATAAAGTGAGACACGACTGGGTCAGCAAAGTGATCCACTGGGAAATGTGCCGGAAATTTCAATTCGATCATACAAACAAATGGTATATGCACAACCCAGCACCTGTCTTAGAAAATGACACGCATAAACTCCTATGGGACTTTAACATACAAACGGATCAACTACTCCCGGCCAGAAGACCAGACCTTATAATAATCAGCAAAACAAGAGAGAATTTGCAAAATTGTTGATTTTGCTGTCCCAGCGGTCCACAGAATAAATCTGAAGGAAAGTGAAAAGAAGGATGAGTACCTCGACCTTGCTAGAGAATTGAAAAACTGTGGAACATGAAAGTAACGATTGTGCCAATTGTGATTGGTGCGTTAGGCACAATAACTAAAGCATTATTAAAAGGCCGGGAGGACTTAGAAGTTGGCGGACGGGTAGAGAATATCCAAACGACAGCATTGCTGAGAACGGCCAGAATCCTGAGACGAGTTCTGGAGACTTGAGGAGACTTGCAGTCACTTAGACTCCAGTGAAAAATTATCAGCTAACGCTGATGTGAAAAACTTTAATGAATAATAATAATAGAGGTGCCCGTGGTGTATTTGTTATCGTCGTAGGAAATGAACACGGCGACACGAGTTCAATTCCTGGACGAGACTGATTGCATTTCACATAGCACTAATACCCTTGGGAAAGGTATGAATCCAATTATTCTCCCTCCAACTATGGGTAAATAGTAGGACAGACTAGGTTCTTCAGCTTTGGTTAGGCAACTAGTCTAGGAGAAGGAAAACTGAATTAAAACCTGTTAAACTCCGCTTAAAAATTGACCTTTTGTCATATCCTGCCCGAGCGGAGGGGTTGGTAAATAGGATAATAATAATAATAATAATAATAATAATAATAATAATAATAAATGTGAAAAGAAGGATAAGTGTTATATAATTGCGGAATGATTTTTTTTTTATATTATCATTTGTCGTTTTTATATCTTATCTTTCAGTTTAGTTAGGCTTAGATCTATTCAGCTTAGTGCACGTGCAGGTACACACATTGAGTGCAGATGTTCACGCTCGCCCGCGGAGGATGTGATAATCACAGACATCATAATAAAACCCCAAAAAGGAAATACGACTGGGGTGTTAATGAAGTCATGCCCGGAAGCGATGGGCTGGGATTCTTGGTGATTTAAAAAATAGGAAGTTAGTTAAGATCCGAAGCTGAGCGAGGCCAGTTGGGACTACGGGACGCTCCGCACGTTGTTGGGTCAGATGTAACAGTCAGCATAGTAAAAATTGTGTCCCTCTCTCTCCTCGTGTCGAAAAACTAAAAGTAAAAAAAGTTAATAAACGTTTCGTACCTGAACTACCAAAGTTGTCAGTGTTTCGGTATCCCTATGCATATAAACGTTTTACAGATCCGTGTTGTCCTGAAGACCTACCTATGGCGATGAACGATAAGGAGGAGTGGCGAGAGAGGGTCAGGGATATCCGTGCTACCAGCGCGACAGGATTATGATGATGATGATATTTGTATAATTGTATTATGGCTATGCTACATAAAAACCTCGACCTTGCTAGGGAATGCAGGTGACAATTATACCAATTGTAATTGGTACGTTTGGAACAATAACTAAAGGATTACTAAAGGGACTGGAGGAGTTGGAGTTGGCGGATAAGTGGAGACCATCCAAACAACAGCATTATTGAGAACGGCCATAATACTGAGAAGAGTCCTGGAGACTTGAGGAGACTTGCTGTCACTCAGACTCCAGTGAAAACCCATCGGCTAACGCTGATGTGAAACGCTCTAATAAGTGAATAATATATATATGTTTAATTTAATAAACGATGTGTTAAATGATTTTGTAAAATATTATGAATGTTTTGGAGCCAAGGGCTTTCCAGCACAGTCTCGTTGTGAGCTTAAAAAAGTTGATGTGACAGGATGTGGGAATGGGTAAGAACAACTAAAACGGGAGAAGTTTTGATGCCACTTATCTCTTTTTTTTTTTTTTTTTTTTTTAAACTTTCGATTCTAGGACACCGTGCAAAAAACATCTTGAAAGCAGTCAAAATTTAAAAAAAATAAGAAAAATCCTCTGTCTTTCTTTTCTCTCACACACACACTCTGTCTCTCTCTCTTTATATATATATATATATATATATATATATAATGGATTTGTTCATCTCTCTCGCTCTCTGTCACTATCTTTCTGTTTCATTTACTTCGTTTCTTCCAAACTGTTGTTTAGTTTCCATTCCTAATCTTTTAAATTACTCGTGATCGTTCGTCGGCAGATAATAAACGAATAAATAATGAAAATCCCCAGTCTTGCAATTTTTTTTAGTTTTCCAATTTTTCTTCCTCAGTTCTCCACTATCTCAAGCTGGCTTTTCGCTAGATTTAAGCAGCACTTTTTTTTCAATATTACAAGGGGTAACAACACATATTTTTTTTCAATATCACGAGAATACTTTTAAAAATTTTTATTTAAACCATTTAAAGAGCATTCTATCTCTCAAATCACTTATTGTCGACCTAGCTTTATAAATATCATATTGTGTGATAAGTTTAAACTGTCAGAGAAATCCTGGCAAAATCCCAAAGTTGATAAAAATGACAGGGCTGACGTGTTTCGATTTTTAGAAAACAATGGTCTCAGAAAATTCAACAACTTAATGGAATAAGATCAAGAAATTGGGAAGTGTGAACGGAGGAAACAGCACATATTTCTTCTCTCATACGGCAAACAGAAGACAAAATGAAATAAGCTTTTCTCTCTCAGTCTCATTCTCTCTTTTCTGATTCTCTCCCCACCTCTCTCTCTCTTTATTTCTCGTACACAACTCCGTAATTACTCATGTTCATAATGCTCTGGTGTATACCACGGACCCGAAAATTTTACGACAAAATTCCCGTGTATAATACGCTTTGATTTTTAACAATATATTGTACGTTGTATTTAAAAAAAAAACATTTACACTATATTAAGGGTAAATACATGGATATTTTCATACATGCAACAAAATGTAAGCGCAAATAAGCCCACATTATGAGAAAAAATATCTCCTTAAAGACTTAAAACATCGGTTTGTACGATATATATATATATATATATATATAAACACACACACACACACACACACCTATATATATATATATATATACTACCCTACCACAGTAGGGTTGAGTCCTCTAGTGAATGAAATAATCGTGTTGCCATTAGCGTTTATTGCAAGTCTCTTCATATATTAATTGAGGTCTCGGAAGCCGTTAAACGGATGTATGTAAACAATAGTAATTGTGATTCATAACCGTTTAAAATTTACTTCGCTGCTACTAGCTTCTCGTGGCTGAGGGTTAGAGGCTTGGATTGGCGTTTGAGTCAACCGGGTTTCGATCCCAGCTACAGGAAGCTAATATGTCTAGATATACTGATGGGTTCTGATAGAACGAAACAGATCCGTCTGTGGATGACTATATATATATATATATATATATATATATTGCCATCCACAGACAGACTGTTTCGTTTTATCACAACTCTTCAGTGTGGTTAGACATGTAGGATGCTTGAAGCTGGGATTGAAACCCGCCCAACTTTATGTTAGGCTTAGCATCAGGCCGCTCAGCCAACAAGCGTGCCACGTCAGCTTGGGAATTATAAGGTATGAATAGAAGCGTTCGTTTGTTTACATTTTATACCTTACCGGATACCAGAGTGCAATATATATATATATATATATATATATATATATATATATATATATATATATATATATATATATATATATATATATATAATTACTTTTGCAATCCTATATCAAATATTGTGAGCAATATACACGGATGCGGGTCAATTCTGAAGTTCACGGGTATTTTACACACCACTAACTTTTGGGTTGAATAATCTGTGTCTTATAAACAAATAATTACAGCACTTGATTCAATACTGTTGTTTCTCCGGATATTTGTGCCAGGAGACTAATATTGTACCATCAAATTTACGTGTCAGTAACCTTATAACAAGTAAGAAATAAATTATTTTTTTATGTAAACATAGAACGTTCTTACTTCACAAAATGTGTATTAAACAGACTCATTAAATTATTTAAACCGTTTATTTTTTTTCTAAGTTCACTAATTTTATCAATTTTGCTGGAAGTTACAAATCATCTTTATTTTTCTACTATTTTATGGTTCAATATGAGTTAAAAATGTTATCGACCAAATGTACGTACCTTCAAGATATAATTGCAAAATGTATCTCCATGTTCTTTATCCTATCGACACATTCTCAGAATCTCACAATGATGATTAGAAATATTTGTATGTGTTTATCCTTTTTTGAAGAGTTGGACTGATATGAGGCGGACCCCCTGGAAAAATCATCATGATATAATGACTGGGATGGTGAACTTGGGGATTCTTTCAAATTCTAATATGAATGAGGAACTCCCCTATAAATGTTGATATTTTATAAAGGTCTTGTATTATATGCAAACAACGGAAAATATGAAAAACTCTATTTCGAAAACATCATGTTACTACATAATAATTTAGAAGGGTTTTCTCCGGTTGGTGGTGACATGGTGTCTGACAATGAATTCAGAGAGGTTCTTAGCTGTTCATATCATTTAAAGGGATGCTGTTTTATACCATACTCCTGCATTTGTAAAGAAACCAAAAGCAAACACTTAATTTGACACATTAAAAATGTTCTGATGGAGAATTTATGACTCATTTTAAAAATTTCCACCTCAGTGGAAGAAGGAATTAAAATTATACTCAGGTAAGAAGTCAAGGAGGTGCTGTAAAAATGTTTTGTAACATCAGTGTCTTCTACTAATAAAACCATGAGTAAAGAAAATAGTTTTTCTGAAACTATTTTTTTTTTCCTTGAGTAAGACATTTTTCTTTACCAAAATAACAATATTCTTTAAATTTTTCGGAGTTTTAATGAAAATCGAATACTAATAAGTAATTTTTCCTGGGTGACCCACGATATATATATATATATATATATATATATATATATATATATAGGAAGTGCAGAAATACATGCTACTGGTGAAACATTGGCCCGGGAAACCTGGGTTCAATCCCAGGTCGTGTCATACCAAAGACTAAAAAATCGTGCTTGATTCCTTCTTGTTTTTCACTCAGGATTATAAGATACAATAAGATTATTAAGATATTATAAGATACGGATAAAGAGTAAAGTGAAGCAATCCAACGAAAATAGTAGCGCCTTCCCCTACATCTTGGTGTAGTAGGTATCGAAAATAGAGCCTTAGGGTCACCCTCGACTACGGTCGCCATTTTTACTTTTACTTACTAATATATAGCAATATGTGGACCTATTTAACTTTCTTGTCTTATGCTAAATTGAATTGTTAGAAATAGAACAGTTTGATCTTTTAACAGTGAGTTCCTACAAAATGTGTGTATAAATCATACATTTCATGGCTATATAAAAAAGATTTGGCATTAAATAACCAACAATGGTTGACATGCAATAGAACAAAACCAGAAAAATACATTTAATTGGGAACATTTAACTACTTAGTTATTTTATGTCTACTACCATAATTTTCTAAAAGTATCGGCAGAATATGCTAAATCAGTTCTTTTGCTTGCCAGATCAAAAAAATATCCTTTCTACAAAATCTAAAAAAGTTACCAAAATGTCATTTTAAACGTCACAGACAAAATCCTCGAGAAAACCATTTAACTTTAGAGAGTAAAAAAAAGTGCACAAATTTTGCTTCACGAATTAATTTTTATTTATTGCGGACTTTTTGTCCTCGTCTTGGTAGTTTGTTTTTTTGTTTTTTTGTGTTGTTTCTTCTTTCACTACGTTTCGGCCAAATTTCACCACTGGCCTTCTTCAGCGAATAGAGGCGTTGAGTCTCTACGTGAGAAGATAGCGGTTTCAAATCCTACCCAAGCCGGCCAGAGGTTTACTTGGTCAAAAATGTGGTGCGATAAACAACAACTATGGAAGGCAGTAATTACTGGGGATACGGTTACAAGACTCAGCATTCCTATCCGAGGTTGCGGTAAATCACCTGAAGAAGGCCAGAGGTAAAATTTGGCCGAAACGTAGTGAAAGAAGAAACAACACACAAAAAAAAAAAAAAAACTACCAAGATAAGGACAAAAAGTCCGCAATAAATAAAAATTAATTCTAAGATTAAGAAGTTTCATCTCAAAAATGATTCCAATTAAAATTCTGCTTCATTTTATAGAAAAGCTATCGTAATCTAAATGTATTTAACGGGTAAACTTTTATATTATCAACTGCTTTGATAACAAATTGCAAAGTATAATGCAATATGCCGCTGAGATGCTTTCCTGACAAATGTTGGCGTTTTATAATGCAGTTGATCGTTAAAATCCTCGAGATTTCTTCTTTCTTTTTCTTTTTGTTCAAATGGAAAAACAATCCTCGATGACGTGTAATAAAATAGCTGAGGGATTTCGGTTCATGCCTTTGAGGTTAGTTAGGCTGAGAACCTTTCGGTTCAGCACATGGGTTAGTAAGGTGCAACATTGAAGCAGGTGTTAACGCGGGTGCGCGCGGGTGGATGGAGGTGTCACTCAGATGTCATAATAGTCCGAAACGAACCGAGGTGACAGGGTGCGGGTGACGTCACGCACCGGAAGCGCGTGGAGGTTTGTGTTAGAATTTGAAGAGAGAAAGAGTTGGGTACTAGACGCCTAACGAGAAGGATCGACTTTTGGAGCTCGCAGACGCGAGGCGAACGTGCGCCATATGGGGGCAGCTCGAGTTGGGGCCAAATGAATAAGACAGCATAGAAGATTGTGTCTCTCCTCCTTACGCCGAGACCTTTAACTCAAAGTTAATAAAAAGGTTTCGTATCGGAACAAGAGGTCGTTACGTGTTTTCGAATTTCGAGATTCCTATGTTCTATCGTAATCAACACTCGATGTCCATTTCAACCATTTCGCACATGGCCATATATAGGTGTATATGGCTATGTAACAGACGACAGATCATCGAATGTGCACCATCCGTTACATATGCAATGAAATTAGTAAAGGTAATGCCTATTTCTTAGAAAAATGATTAAATATCTTGAAAATTGTTGAAACTTTGGTGTAAATTTACACTCGTTCAGCAAGCAATAATTCTTCAACGATGAACAGATTGTCATTTAAACAACAAAAAGCCATAAAAAATGGTTCATTTTCGTCCAATATAATTTTATTAAGTCGTAAACTGAAGTCAATTGTTTTCACCTAATCGATGAATTTTGTTTTAATGTCATTTGCAGTTTCATAATTTCTAGCTGATAATGTATTGTTATAAAGAGGATTAACATAGATATATCCCCCTTTATCCGTCATTAGAGTATTGAAGATTTCTTTTCACGAATAATTTTAGGCTTTTCGAATTTGGCAATCACCTTTGAAAATTTGTATGAAGTAATTAGCTGGTAATCATTCTTTACTTTTTAAACCTTCATTTTAGCGTAGCTGATCATTGAAATTAGAGTTTTAAATCAAGAAATAGCCTATATCGTTCTTTGCTTCTCTGGGTGTTTTGTATATAAGTGTTCAGCCATGCGTAAAGATTTATTTCCTTTATTTAAGATACTTCTTTCTCATGTTAAACAGCGTTGTAAATGTTACTAATGTATTGATGGAATATCATGATATTTGAAGCATTCACTTTAAAATTGACTACATATTTTTGGTCTGTCATTGAAAAAGATAAGCGATAATTGTTCTTGTAATGTATATTTATCTCTGAAACTTCAAACAGAATGAATGATGAAAAATCTGAAAACAAATAAAAAAAAAATCTTTGAAAATGATGTTGCAAAAGGGTTCCTGAGTAGTGAAATATTTTATCCAAATTCAAAGAAAATATTGCAGCAATGAAAGAGATCATTTAAACTAATTCCATGGTTTTCAAAAATTCGGTAAATTTCAAAGAAATTTCATATTGTTGAATTACTTTGAAATGGATTTTATTTTCGCAAAAAGAAAATCTCATGAGAATATAATACATTTTAAAGAAATTCATTTTTTTTTTCAAATATACGATTCTTCAATTTCTTTCCGAAACCATAGCTGCATGAGTGTTTTGGTACCATCACGCTTCCTACTCTTTCTCTCCACTTTCTTTCGCTATATCACATATTTTACAACATCCGCTTTTGATAATTTTAACAGTTCATTTGGTAACAGCTTGAATGGGTAAATAGTAAGACAGATGAGGTTCTTCGGCCTTGGTGAGGCAACTAGTCTAGGAGAAGAAAAACTCTGAATTTAAACCTGTTAAACTCGGCTTAAAAATTGACCTTGAGTCATATCCTGCCCGAGCGGATGGGTTGGGTAAATATTAACATCTTGTATGGTGTTTTCTCTGAATGTAGAAGAGGTGAGTATTCCTTTATGATTTTTTGAGTCGTCTCTGGTTTTTGGTGTGTCTAGCATTTCTTTGATTTTGTCATTTTTTGAAAAATTTTTAGTTATATTTTTTTCAAAATTATTTCGGTGAATAGTTATGGGTAGTTTTTGTTGGAGGTTGTGGCGTATGCTAAGGGTTTTTTGTTGTTGTGCTTTTTTGGGTTCGGTAATTCTTTTTGTGGTACTTTTTCTTCTAATTTGAATCCATTATTTATTAGTGTTGTTGGCTATCCCCTCTGGTGTAGGGTTTTGTGTAGTTCTATAAGGCGAGTTTTTCGGAATTTTTTCTATGTGTTTATGGTGTATATTCTACGCGCTTGAGAGTAAGGAATGGATTTTATACAGTTTTTGGGATGGTAGCTGTTGAAGTGGAGGTATTATTTAACGTCTGTTGGTTTGTGATAGATATCTGTGATGATTTAGCCGTTCATGTTCTTTTATGAAGATGTCTAAAAATGATATTTCTTATGAAACAATCCTCTAAATATCTTTTCCATGACATTGTAAATTTTTTTTCTGTTGCCGATTTTTTTTTTCGTATTATTTCGAAGAGATTTTTTAAAAATATACTCGGGTTACGGTACTCTATATTGGCGACATTTTGGCTCCTGTAGCTGTTCTTAGGGTCTGGATGTAGTTTACGTTATTGAATTGGAAGATGTTATTAAGAATTATTTCTACACCCTCAATGATAAATCTTTTGTTAAATCTTGGGTGTAATATATCTGGGTATTTTTCAATCCAAAAAGAGGTGGGTTGTTTTCCTAATTCGTGGTGGATATTGCTGTATCGGTTTGTGACGTCAAATGTGAATATAAGTGTGTTTGGATCAATTTGTTGTGGTATGACGTTTTAAAAAATGTATTTTGTCCCTAATATAGCTTTTCATTTTGTTTTTAAAATGTCTCTTAGTTTGCTAAGTCTGTTAGTAGGGCACGACAGATCTGCAACAATAGGTCAAAATTTGAGGTCACTGGGGCTTGGAATTTTTATATATTTCAGATTTATGTGTTGTTTTTATTTGTCTGGACTTGTGAATTTTTGGTAGTCCGTATAAGTTACTGGTTTTGGTGATATAATATATTGAGAAATCGTTTTTCTCTTTTGTTTTTGTATTTGGCAGAATTTTGTGATTTTTGATATGATATTATTGTCTGTTTGTATCTATTAGTTTGTAAATAGTTTCATCTTTTAATATTTCTTGGATTTTTGTTTTGTAGTACGTTTTATCTAGATCACGACGGCACTTCTCTTGTCTGTTTTATTTATAATTATGTTTTCATTTTCCAGTATATTTTTAAGGCCTGTATTTGTTTTTGTTTGAGGTTATGTTTGCTGTTCTTTCTTTTCGGTTGATACTCTATAATTTATCGAATAATCCATTTTGTCCACAATTGTTATTTTTGTCGAGGAAAAATTGGTCTTATTCTTTATCAGGGCTTATCTGTATTTATTTTATTTTTAGTTTTTCTGATTGGCCTGATTTTCTTTCAAATTCTTTAAGGTCTTTTCACAGTTCTCCTATGTTGGTTTATGGAGTGGGGCAAAATTTAAGACCTAGTTAGAATAAATTTATTTGGCCTCTATTTCACTTATGAGTGGATAAATTTATAACTTTTGTTTTAACGTCTGTTTCGTTTTTTATTGAGTTTTTCCCTCCGGGTTGTTTTGTCTCAAAAATGATTTCTTTTTGTATTCCTTAAAATGGTTTTAGTTTCAATTGTCTGAAAATATTTCTTGTCTTGATCTTTTATAGGGACACTTTTATTGTATGAGAATAGGGTTACTTTGATTTTTCTGGAGCAGAAGTTTGGCCAACTTTCTTGAATTTAATGGCTTATAAAGGGCTTCTCTTTTCATTTCTTTTTGTTTTAATTAAGATTTTTTTCTTTTATTGAGAGGTTGATCGTTCAAGGGTGCTTAGGCTAATTTTAATGTGTTTGGTATTTCGGGGCGTTACTTTTTTGTATGTGTTATTTTTTGTGTGGGGATTATGTCTTTTGTTGTTGTTCAGTGCTTTTGCCTTATTTTGTTTGTTTATATTATTTTTTGTTGTTGCTTATTTGCCTTTTTTCCAAGTTTTTTTTTTCTTTTTCTTCTATTTTTAGGGTATTTTTTTAGCCATGTACTTTTTTTTTGTTCAGGACATTTCTTGACTTTTTTCTCTTTTTCTTTTACTGTTTTCCTCCCTTAATTCTATTAATAATCGTTGTGCTTCTATTGGGCAGAGATGTCTGATTTCTGAAATTAGTTCTTTGTCAATTTCCTGGTATTTGGTTTTGTACTGAGTAGTTTTATCTTCCAGTATTTCCGCTTTTGCCTTTAGTTTCATGAGGTTAAGGTTGACTTTGATTTTTTTAATGTTATTCTGTGTCTTGTGGAATTTTCTAGGGATGAATATTTCATTATTTTCATTAATTTCTAGATTTTACCGTTTCTTCACTTTTAATTGCATAAAAAAATACTGATTTTTTTTGTTTTAGCAGGTAACATTTTCAAATTTTTATTTTTTGTTTTGTTTTGTAGGTCCTCTCCTTTGTTTGAGTCTCTCTCATATCACGAAGGTAGTTGTAATTTTTTTCTAGGTATTCTATCATATATTTTTTGTTACTTAACTTTTCTACATTCACGGAAAGCACAACACAAGGTGTTACCAAATATATGAAAAATGATGAGGAATATGTGATATAATTATAGAAAGAAAATTCTCTACCCTTAAAAAAATGGAAACACAATTCAGAATAAATGAAGACTTAAGTTGCAACCACAAAAACTTTGTCTACATAATCGAATAAAACAAATGAAAATATATATACAGAGGATCAATATAATTCCTCAATATCAGAATATCACTTCCCAAGAGCAATATTAAAGTATTATAAAATTAAATATCCAATGTATCGAAACACGTATACGAATGTAGTCAAGGTAAATTTAAAGTCATGACCAAATATCAATGATTTCACATAACTCCAAATGAAAGAACAAGACTTCTTGGATAAACTTAAACCGACGTTGAATAAAATATGAATTATAAACACGCACAAATAGAAGCAAACATACTAAGATATATAGGTATATTTATACGCAGAAACAATTTATAGTAAAAAGGTAATAATAAAAAGTAGTGACCAGTAAATTTCAAATCAAACTACCTCAAAATCACACACACACACACACACACACACACACACACACACACACACACACACACACACACACACACACACAAATAACTGTAAGTGGAATCCTAAACCACTTTAGCACACACACGACTATCCAGGGTAAAACAGCAAAAACATATCAAATACCAAAGACCAATTTGGGGTAAAACAAACTGAAGTAGACTCACTCTGAGGAAACGACAAATGACCCTTCTGATCCTTATCTAATAAAGTGGAATCCTAAACCACTTTAGCACACACACGACTATCCAGGGTAAAACAGCAAAAACATATTAAATACCAAAGACCAATTTGGGGTAAAACAAACTGAAGTAGACTCACTCTGAGGAAACGACAAATGACCCTTCTGATCCTTATCTAATAATGCTGAGTGTTAAGCACGGTAGCATCAACTACCATTTTCTGAGTCTTTGGTGTGACTCGAGCTGGGATTGAACCCAGGTTTCCCGGGCCATAGGCGAACACTGTAACCCTTATGCCCATTTCCGGTAAAACCCACACAAAACGGAAAAGCATTCAAACTAGACTGCGTTCATGTATCAACGTCTACCTCATTCATATAGCCTTGTGCCACATATGTGCTCTGACGAAAGCAAAAATCTGGAAACATACTCGTACGTAAGAACGAAATAAATGAATAAATCTTAAAAATACAAATCTCATCGAGGACCTCTTCATTTTAGAATATAATCTCCTTGACATAAAAAAAAAACCTTCACTACATAAATTCCCCCACAATGTTCTTCTGTTAACTACTGAAATAAATTATTTTTTTCTAATAAATTGCATCCAAAATCCATATCACGGTTTTATCTTAAGTAGGGCCCACTAATGCCCTCAAACAAAGCATTTTAAATTTACATTTATGCCTAAATTTAGATATAAGCTCCTTACGTGTACTGAGCAATCACCTGGAGTCCTTAAAATTGATTATACAATTTTTTTTCTTCGATACAAAGGTTACATCTGATATCGAACCTATTTGCCGTCAAAAATTGTATGACTTGACACATTCGTATTTGCAATTTTTAGAATTTTAGATATGTTGGTTCCTTTCGGCCGTTCAGTTGTTAAAGCAAGTGGAGAGGGCTACAATCCTCACCACCATCCAATGAGCTGAAAACAAAATAGATGTAGTAGCAGTACATTAAATAGAGGCACCTGCAGATGCCGAAAGGTTTTTTTTGAGGGATGACTGGCCCATATAACCTTAGGACTTAACACATAAAAAGAATAAAAATAAAAGTAAAAAGGTCACAGTTTACTGGTTTATATTATCCAAAAATTCCAACAGCTACGATAAGTAAATTTCTATCTTGGAATGGACCGACCCCTGGGACACACTTTTTCTGACTTCTTGTTACTTTTAATAATTCTTCTGTTTTGGCTCTCTCTTTCCTTTTTGCCGAAACATTTTTTGTTTATTTTTTTATCCCATTTTTGTTTTCATATGTATAATATAATCTATATTTACTGTTTTCACCAACAAATAAAGTTTGTATGTCATCTGAAGATACGGGGTTTATATTCTTAGCCGAAATAAGTTTATAATGACAACTTAAAAATGGTTGACTTTTCTTCCTGTTACACTGTATACAAACCCTATATGAATTTTCTGATATAAATCTCAAAAAGAATATATAACAATAGCCATACATCGAACATTATATATATATATATATTATATATATATTATATATATATATATATATATATATATATATAAAGGATCTCTTATATATATATATATACACGGATATTGATATATGCTTACATACAAATATATATATGTCAAATATTTACAATATGCACACGCACACACACACGCCTATATATATATATATATATATATAAATGATATAAGCGTGATTACATATATATGCAGTGGAATCTAAATGAGCGTCGATTAATCCCACGAACGAATTGGAAAATCATCAAAACATCCTGTTCCCCATATAGTTTAAGTTGTAGAAACAATTCATGCCGAGAAGAAAGGAAGTTCAATTTTAAAGCTACTTACAATTTATTAAATAAGAGAAATTAATAAATATTTAAGTGTCAATATAGAAATAGATTTTAATTAATATGATATGTAATAATTTCACTATATTGGCCCTGATACATAAATTGGATGAATTATGGTTATAATACCAACTTTTAATATGTAACAATTATAAATTATATAAAGGTCATGATAGGACTATAAAATTGTGTCATTATTTAAAGATTAATCAGAAAGTAATATATAAAATTATGCTTTAAGAATTAACTGAAAAACCTGGATTAGATTTCTCTTTGTGAATTTACTACGTTGATCTGGTATTTTAAGAGAATTAATAGAACTCATTATATTGAAAAACAGTGAAATAGATATTAATTAGGAATTAAAATGAAATTAACCACCGGTACGATGGAGCTAACTTGATAATGAACCAATTAGAATATAAACAAAAAAATTATGTACAAGAATATTTCGAATAATTATATTCATATTATATATCGGAATTTAACGTTATGAAACTGAATCATTATAATATTAACTGATTTATTAGAAGGCTGTTAAATGTAACACAATTAGCAGTCTTTCATAAGATAAACAATTTTAAATGTAGTTAAGATTACTTTTGCTACGAGAAAAATTATTGTAAGAACATACGATCTTTAAAAGTATGATATATAATTAAGCCTATTAAATAAATTGAGAAATACTTAATATTCGCATTATAAAAAAAGAGTTTTATACTATGTTTTAAAATGGAAATTGATTAAAATTTATAAATGTAAACTATTCTTATTCGTCTAATTTTTCTGGAGCTGCAACAGATAAGTTAAAAATTATATCACACTCTATTGGGTTAAAATCTTACGTTATTCATATTTTTTTACTATGTGAAAATTGATGCATATTTCATTAAACGAAGAGTAAAAATAGTAAATTTCTTGGACGTATTGCTCTTCAGTTATAATCATCATTGTACATAATAATACTAACTATTATTGTAACCCCTTTATTATTTTCATTTTGTACGTGCTATCACAGATAACTATAGTATATATGATATATATGCAACATTTCATCAAATTATTATATTCTTGTCTAAATCTCTTCCCCGCGTATAATAACAATATTGTACAATATTCCATAGTATATTGGAATACAATATATCCCTACCCTTGTGATTCTGGTCTACCATACTACACACGCTTAAATACGCTTATAAATCGAACCTTTATTCCCCTCAACATGAAATGATCATGTTTTGTTCTTAAGTTATAATCACCTACACATACAGAAATGCATAAAGAATCTTTCCTGATAATAATGTGGCAAAATAAGATACACAGACGACTAACATCCGGTGAAAACAACGCGCTGCACATATACCTTCATATACACATTCACTAAATACCACTAACACATGCAAAAACAATAATGCACAGCAACAACCCCCCACACACGCACAAACACACACAAACATACACACTTATTAATCACATGTAAAGATTCCTAAAAAATCCCAATGGTTTTTGACTGTAATTTTCGATTTTCGATTCATTTCATTTTGTTAACCGCCTGATGATTGTTCTTTTGTAAAAACTCCATAAAACCCAGGGGTTGAAGGCTAAATTCCATGGTATAAGATATATAAATCTAATAAGTATTTATTAATTACTATTAATATTATTATTCCTATTATTATATGATAGCTCTATCATAGATATAAAGCACTTTCCAAATTATATTGCACTTGGTTCGCCACTAACACAAAAAGCGAATGAGTGACAACGAACACTGTTCTAATTTATATATATATATATATATATATATATATATATATATATATATAAAGTGTCATATATGTGTGTATAGGTACAGTATATATATGAGGTAATATATACTTAAGATATATTCTATTTAAAATATTCTTTTATTAATTTACGCAATATATATAGGTGTATCAGTGATATATATATATATATATATATATATATATATATATATATATATATATATATATATATGTGTGTGTGTGTGTGTGTGTGTGTGTGTGTGTTTTATATATATATACATACGTGATTTATTATATATACATACACACACGTATATATATATATATATATATATATATATATATATATATATGATGAAGATGCATGGGGTAATGTGTCTCCTTGCTGTACACAAGCTACAATGTCGAAGTAGTCTGTGTCTCCATCCGGAGAACGGACTTTTACTTTGGTATTTCTATAGAGAATCATTATGGCTGCGGCGGTTTCTTTTAGTAGGCCGTAAGCGAGTAGAATTTGCTCCATCTTTCCTCTGTGAATGGAGTCAGAAGCCTTGGTAAAGTCGACAAATATTGTTGTGTGTAGGTTTTTGCACGTATACCTTCAAGAATTCGACGGAGAGTCAAAATTTGCGATCTATTTCTCCGGAAGTCATTTTTCTTCTTCCTATGTATGTTGTCAAGTTTGGTTTCTATGCGGTTTCGCAGTAGGGCATCGTATATTTCTTAATGGATATAAGTGCAATACCTCTGTAGTTATTGACTAATTTGAGGTGGCCTCTTTTTAAGGAAGTGTAGAATGCATTCCTTCACCCATCTGTCATTGGGGTTATGATTATATACGGCATTAAAGCGTCGGAGCAGTATGTCGTCGAATTGTCTAGTCTTCCATACTTCTGTCGAATTCTATCGAGCCCTGCTACTTTTCTATTTTCAATTTTCTAAGTACTGTGTTGAGTTTTTCTTGAGTAAACGGTCCTAGTTTGATGTCTAATTGCTTACTTATAATTCTCGTGATTGGTTCATGTGTAACTTTCGGGAGGTTTCTGAGTAAATTCTCGAAATGTTGTTTCCACAGGTGTATTCGTTCTTGTTGGTTGGTAGCTTTCAGTTTAGCTTTGGCAGAGCTTTTCCTTCTGCTCACTTGAATTATTGTTTGCCATGCTATCCTAGATTATCTATCTTCAACTGAGTCTCTAATCACATCAATCTGATTTTGTATATATTCTGTCTGTTCTTTTAGGTATATGCTTGCTAATTCATTTTGTGCCTTTTTAAGTTTCAGTGCGTGCGGGACACTGCTGGAGAAGTAGGGACGAGAAATAAGTGATATACTCCAGTAGACTCCTTCACATTGCCGAGCAAATGCAGGACGACCAGCTCAAACCTACATACAGCAACTCTGCGTTGATACAGGAAATCTATTGCCGGAAGCAATAGACGTTAGGGAATAATAATATACATGATGCAGATATAAATACATAACATATATGCGATATACTTACATATGTTTGCTTAAACACACACACACACAAATATATATATATATATATATAGATTGATAGATAGAAAGAAATAAGAAACTACATGTCTTCAGTATCTATCCACAAAATTAAAAGATAAATAAATCCGAAAAATATCAGGGACAATTAGGAAGAACTTAAACACGAAAACTAAATAACTCACATTAAAATGTAATTACACGTACTCATTACCAACGAAATTCGAAAAAAATAAAATGTTACCACTACCCGTTTCTTACTCGATTAAAATGTATACATCATGCCTGTCACATTGTTGTTTTCAACTGTAGTTTGAAAGACTTGAATAACATCAGAGACACACGGAACATACCTCCTGTTCAAAACTATCTCCGTTTCTTCGAGTGCTTTTTTATAATACTCGACTATCTTATTTGCATGAGATACCTGAGAGTCTGCGTTACTTTACGCGAGACTAAGCAAGTACAAAGGCGACTGTGCGTCGCCATTTTGCCTTTTTTTGTTTTCCTTTAGAGCGACTGAAACGTACGGAACGCAGCCACACGCAAGTCCGGTAAGTCATGATTTTCCCCACCCTCTCTTCTGATCTCATGATCACAAACAGGGCAGGGGGGTAGTTTTCGTCTTTGTCGGGTACTTCTTCGAAGGGGAATCACACAGGCTTCATCCTCATGCGTACTCTCGTCTGCTGTTCGAGGTTCAACAGACACTTCATCAGTTGGGAGGCTACTGGCACCGGAATCACTGTCGAGCGGATCTGAATTCAAATAGATTAAACGCACACTATCCTCGGAATCGCTTTCGTCACTCGATGATAATTGCGTCTGTATTACAGGTCGGAGATCTTTGACGTGTCGAGGCACCCCATCAATTTTCTCAGACTGCGGGCTGATCACTTCAGTAACGCGACCAGTGCTATATTTTGTCGTGCTCTTGCTGTGTGGATTCTTAACCCAAACCACGTCTCCCTTTTCATACATCCCTTTAGGCACCTCTGGTTTGGGGAGCGGCTTAGCTTCAACACCTTCTCCCCGGATATGGTATCTATGCAGCGCGTCAGCCGGCGCAAGATGAAACGTTATCCTTTGGGGTGACGTTGTGCCAACAGATCGCCTCCAATATCGAACAATTCTTTCTAGCTGCGATACTTTTAATGGTCCTATGACTACTTCCCACAATTCCGTTTCCACTCGGTGAGTAGGCATACCGAAACCGCAGAGGCACGTCCCAATTCCTCGCAAATTCTCGAAAGTCTTTACTAGTGAATGCGGTGTCGTTGTCGGTCAGTATTTCCATCGGTGGGCCTCGCTGAAGGAAAACTGTCGGATAACAGTGGGCGTGTCTTGTCCGCGCAGTGGTCGCCATATTGCAAATCTCGATGATAGTTAGAAAATTCTCACCATTGTGGCTGGTTATGTCCATCGCCAATCTTTTCCAGTTATCCGTCACACCAAGTTCTCCTTTTTTCCAGCGAACAGGAGCTGGATCTATTGATCGACAGGTTTCGCAGGCTTTCACAACAGAGTTAGCAGTTTCTTTGGACACTTGAGTTTCAACCAACCTGGCAAAGTAAAAAGTCCACTTCGCCCCCGGATGTCCACTTTGATGATGGAAGTCAGCCACCTGGTACTTATCCAGTCGTCTTTTAACAATTGCGCAACTCTCGAGCACCGGCTCTTTTCCTTCCTTGAGCAAATCCATCCACCTGTGCGGCACTCTGGTAAGACTATCTGCGTGGTTCTGACAAGACTTCACGAGTTTCACGTCGATGGTCTGTCCATATTCTTTCACCAGCGATCGCAAGGTTCCTAGCCGTCGCCTGACTAGCATCTCACCAGCTGTCCTCATGTTCACACGCGCTCTTCCAGTTAAATTGTCGGAGATCCACATGTACACGCACACCGAATTAGTGACCAAGTGTAACACTGTGGCCTCCGACTGAAGGGCCAAATTGATTCCTTTGAGGGCCACGTCCAGTTCAGCTCGATTGATGTGCTGAGCGTCGTTAATTGGACGTAGCCAACATGCATCCTCAATGACCGTCCCTTTCGTTTCTAATACCACTCCTGTAGCTACGGAAGTAGCATCCACCCAGACTGTAATTTCTTTACCGTCTGTACACCAGTTTCCCACAATGGGATCTGTTTCTCGTACTCTGGTCAGAGTCTCCGCTAATATCTGACTGAGGGAAGTGTTTTTGATTCTATCATCCCAGCCTTTTGTCACCGCAGTTGCCAGGCGCTTTAAAAATGCAACTGCCACTAGTTTCCCGCAGAGAGAAAATATGCGTCGACGGTTTAATCTATTAGGGATTTCCGGAATTTGACTTCCTCGTTTCCATCGAAGAGTGCCATCCTTTTCCCAGAATTGGAAACCAAGGACTCTGGCTCCGTCTCTCAGTCGCACCGGATCCTTGGAAACCAAACCATAGTCCAGGAAATGTTGCTGTACGCGCGACACGGGAACACTGTTTTCATTAATCAAAATGTCATCAACATACGCTGATGTGGCACTTTTGATCCTATGGTCTTGAGATACGATAATACGACTTCATAATAAGCGGTACCACATTCAGTCCAAATCTTAACCGTATAAGACAGAAGCGCTGACCCCTAAAAATGACAGTTTGAAACGGCCATAGCACCTTGTTAACGTGGATTTGAAGGTATGCATTCTGCACGTCTAGAAGCGACATATTGACTCCTTGTCGCCGTCACTCTTAGTTTCTGCATGCACACTTCTGCATTGGCAGTAAAAGCATCCACAAAACCGTTCAATTCCCGGTAGTCAAACACCGGGCGCACCTTCTGCTCCTGCACGACCGCCATTAAGGGAATTAGACCCTTGGGTGGGCCATGTTCTTCTTCTGAATATGGCAACAGCCATCCATTCCGCTGCCACTGTAGGATCTCGTTCTCGTAGGCCTCCCTGGCATGGCAAGGCACCGCGTATTCCTGCACACAATTACTCAGTTTGCTGGGAGAGTGACCGTTCGCCCATTTCCATGACGCAGTCCATTCTTTGTTCCTGCGGTTATACGTCACGCTAAAGTCCGGCTCGTCGATAGAGATGGAAGAACATCTGTTCAGGCTTCCAAAACGTGCCTCGCCTGATTCTGTTAGGTAAACACCACCGAGTAACCTGATCATATCGATCCCCAATAGCAAATCGCAGCCCAACAGCTGCTTATCTACAACAAATTCCTCGATGTCGACAGCCGGGATTCGGCCAACCTCCACTTTTATTTTGCCGTATCCTCAGCAATTCAAAGTCCTTCCGTCTGCTGTTAGGACTCCAGCTGAATTCCGTTTCCAAAAGCGACACACGACTTTACTCACCAACGTTTGTGAGGACCCGGAATCAATCAACGCCGTGCATTCTTGCCCAGCTACACGTATCTTCATGGAGGGAAGTTTACTAGTGTTCACTTGATCGGGGAGGAGACTGATGCTGATGCCTCCACCCCTTTAGCGTTTCTCTCGCATTGCGATGCTACATGTTCAAGGCCACTGCACCTGTAGCAACGCGTCTCACGACGATTTCTGTTGGCGATCCTGCAAGCAGTCCCTCGCCATATGGTTTGGACCATCACACCAATAGCACGCAAATTTTCTATCGTAACTGCGCATCTTTGATTCTGAAGGAGTTCGACTGGCAGAGGCGGCGGCCAATTCTGCAGGGTCTTCGTTGTCAGTCATGACAGCTCTCGCTTGGGTCAATAGCTGTTCCACACTCATCATTTCAATCCTGGATGAGGCACGTAGTAGATGTTTAACGTGTTGCGGTAGTCCAGAGACGAATGCACACGTTAACCAACGTTCGGGCAGCGGTCCCCCGACCAACCGGGCCAGTCGTCGTAGCTCAGCAAAAAACTCGTCCACCATCTCACCCGGGCAAAGTTGTCGGGTGACGAACTGGTCATATGCCTTAAATGGATCAGTAGCATACGTGGTTATGAGGGCCTACTTGATCTGTTCCGCAACCGCTTTCTGCTCCGCGCTAAGTCGCCTGTATATGGCTAAAGCTCCCCCTCGCAATCTCAATGACAGGACGCGCTTGACATTCTTCATAGCGCAAAGCTCGCACACAAGTTCAACATTTTCGATCCACTTGACAATGGGCATGTCAGTCGCAGCACCATTAAACTCCGGAATCAGCCGGACGTCGAAAATCTTGCCCTCTATCGCCAAAAAGTAGTATCTTGCCGAAATAGTTTGTTTTTGAAAGACTTGAATAACGTCAGAGACACACGCAACACGCATTCTGTTCAAAACTATCTCTGTTTCCTCGAGTGCTCTTTTATAATATCCGACTATCTCATTTGCATGAGATATTCGAGAATCCGCGTTACTTTACGCGAGACTAAGCAAGTACAAAAGCGACTGTGCGTCGTCATTTTGGCTTTTTTTTCCTTTTGAGTGACTGAAACGTACGAACGCAGCCACACGCAAGTCCGGTAATTCATGATTTTCCCCACATCAACACAATAACACGTTTTTAAACAAATTTGTTTAGCCTAGGATTTCTCCTCTTAATGGTGCTTTCGCATGCAATTATTTTGAACACAAATCTGGTCCTTTTAAATAAATAATCCCATGTAATTATAATTACTTCCAATTCATAGAAATTTTCATATTTATCCCCAATAGAATAATTAGATAAAAAAGCACAAACATATTAAATATTATAGAACTTTCCATAAAGTCTACTCATGAATTAGAATCCAACAACACTTAGCATTTTTTAAATGTCTATTTAATAAGAAACAATGACAATTACAACCCAAAGTGTACTGTAAAAATAGCCTTATACATTTTTATTTACACCACAATACCAACCATAAAGGATGTATTGTAGGATTTTACTTTAGAGCTCTCTATATCTGTCCCTCGAAATATCTAGATGAAGAAATTAACTATATAAAAAATTCCTTTCTAAAGTTTCTTTAACCTAACCTTTTTATACTCTTTGCCAAATCTAAAGCCCTTAAAATTTACATAAATAATCGATCTCAAACTTCCATCAACACACCTCAAAGTAAAAAGTCCTCATTAACAACTTTTTCCAAATTATTCATCCACTAACTTTAAAGAAAATAATCTAAATAAACTTGGTATTAACACTGTCACGTGATCCTCTAAAACAATTCGTGGCTGACTTAATATTGGTCGAGTCGATATATCAAGGCCAACGCTGGTTTATATTCTATTCCTTGCGAAAAGTATAAAATGCCTTCAATAAGTTTCCAGACATGTAAAATTGTCGTAGACTCTTGAAAATTCAGTAAGTTATTGCTATACATATTATGAGATGATTGACTAATTTTTATGATTTCGGGTTCAAATGAACAGCTACAGCAGCAATTGGAATACGCCCTACTATAGACTGATTGTCACAGCTGGAGAATTTCAAAAATGCAATCTGGACCTGAGGAAGAACGATATGCAATAAAATTCGATTTTAAACTTGGAAAAATGCCACAGAAGCATATGGAATACTTTAGAACTATTTTCGACCATCTTGCATGAATCGTGCATCAGTCTTTGAGTGGCATAAGAGATTCAAGGAAAGCAGGGAGTCTCTGATGGGTGATTAGAAGTGTAGGAGGGCTAAGGATGTCAATACACCAGAGTTGAATGGCCAAAGGGTTAGGGTTAGGGTTACTATGTTGAGGATTTAAGGGGGTTCAGCAAGAGATTCCGTCGGAAGAGGCCAGCACTCTTCAAATCGGGTCAGTGGCATTTCCACCAGGACAGTGCACCAGTCCACAACTCCATCCTTTTCACAGACTATTTGACCAAGATGGGTATCATGACAGTTGCTCACCCGTCCAATAGTCGCGACCTTGCTCCCTGTGACTTTTGGTTATTCCCTAAGCTCAGAGGCTGTCGTTATGAGACAATTGAGATGAAAGAGGCTGTGACAAAGGTCATTGTCACGCTCACACAAGAGGACTTCCATGGGTCCTTTCAGAAGATGTTGGAACGGTACAACAAGTGCACTGCAGCTGAAAGAGATTGCTTCAGGGGACTAGAGTTTCATGTGTCTACTATCAATAAAAATGCCCATACGAAAAAAGTCTGGAAATTTTTTAATGATCCTCGTATATTGGCAAAACGTCGACATTTATAAACATTTATATGAGAATAAACGAGACATTAGATTAGGCAATCTTGATAATGCACTTTTCGTACATATATCTAATCTGACAACTATGAGTCCAATGCAGGTACGATGTTAGCTCATCTCGATAACAAAAGTTTGAGACAATTTTTTGAAGTTGCTGTAATTTCACATTTACTTTCAGTTAATACACTATCCGGATTTTTAATATATCCCCTTTGTTAGATTAATTAGTTCTAAATTGCTACAGCATATCAAACTTTAATTAAATATCTTTTCCGACACATTTATACTTCACTCAGCCCTACGAACTGAATATGTTCCAAATTTTACCCTCTTATATATTCCTTATAATCTCTTTGTTTATTTCCATAATCTTATGTCTGTTTTTTTTCCCAATCTATCCCTTTTCTTAGTTATATGTATGTTTATGATAGCTACATGATTAAAAACTTTCACATCATTTTTTTATTTCACCACATGTTTCGGCTTTCTTTTGTTTAATGGCATATCAACCTTTGTAGGTTATTTAATGGCAGAGCCATTCTCCTAGAAGAACCGTAGTGGTACTATTAAACCCATAGCTGGGAGGATAGGAGAGTTCATACTTTCCTAAGGGTATTTGCCCGAAAGTGAACGCAATAGCGCGGCTGGAGTTCGAACTCACAAATTAAAATTTTGCAGTCCATCGTTTTAACCATTACACCACGAGGACACCGCGCTCTTTCACCACTGTATATAACATACGATTTAATAAGTAGATAAAAATAATTACATGCTGTCAATATTAAGATTATTTATTTATTTATTTATTTCCTGGGTGTTTATTTGTTTTCTTTTGTTTTCTTTCTTTTTTCTCTTTTCTAGTCTCTCCCTTTCCTTTACTTTTCTTTCCTTTTCTTCATCTTCATTTTTTCTTTTCTTTTCTTTCTTTCTTCTTTTTTATTTTCACCTTATTTTCTTTTCTTCTTCTTTCTTTTTCTATTTCTTTTCCTTCTTTTTCCTCTTCTTTTCTCAGGAGTATTTTGTCAGTTTTTTTGTTGTTTTTATTGTCTTTCAGTCCGTTATATCTCCTTGAAATTTGAAACATTTAAAAATCATTGCTTGTGCCAATCACGTGATAGTTTAAAAAAATAGCGCTGATTTATGACTGAACAGTTATATGATCTTTCTTTGCATATATACCATAGCCAGATACCAATATGGTAAATGGACATATACTGTTCATATACATATATATATATATATATATACATAAAACATAGGAATCTCGAAACCCGAAAAACACTTACGACTTCTCAGTTCAGGTACGAAACTTTTTATAAACTTTGAGTTTAAAGGTTTTTCGACATAAGGAGAGAGAGGCACAATCTTTCTATTCTGGCCTTTTCATCTGCACCACCCCATCAAGTGCAGCACCTTGCCAAGGCCTCCGCGAGCAAGCGAGAGACAACCCTTCTCGTTCGGTGTCCAGTTCTCAACTCTACTAACTTTCTTCAAATTCTCAAAATCCTCCGCGCACTTCCGGTGCGTGACGTCATTCGCACTTGCTAGCCCCGTTTCCCATCTCGGGCATCTCTGAGTGACACGTCCGCTTCGCCCGCGCGCACACACGTGAACATCTGCGTTAATGATGCACCAAAGTAACTCATGCACTGAGACGAAAGGTTCTCAGCCTTACTAAAACACCAAAAGAAATACCTCGGCCATTGTATTACACATATTTTTTTTCTTTTTCTCTCCCCCTGTTATTGTATTTAATTGAAACGGCCACTGTTGTTTTAGCAGCATTTGTTTCACTATCTTAAATTCCTGATGAATGTTTACTAAAACCGAAACATTTTAACGTTGACTTTCCTTTTTAAAAAATTCATCATTTTTGCTTTATTTGTTAAGTCGTGGCGGGAACACCCCACAAGACACCAACTGTACGTCCACCTGCCCCCTAACACGGAAACTATTCAAGTTAGACGAACCAGACATGCAGGACACTGCTGGAGAAGCAGGGACGAACTCATTAGTGATGTACTCTATGGACCCCCACACATGGCCGTGCAAAAGCAGGACGACCAGCACGAAAATACATTCAGCAACTATGTGAGGATACAGGATGTTGTCCAGAAGACCTGCCTGAGGCGATGAACGATAAGGAATTGTGGCGAGAGAGGGTCAGGGATATCCGTGCTACCAGCACGACATGATGATGATGATGATGATATATATATATATATATATATATATATATATATATATATATACGCATATTATTATATATTCAAATTTTATATTTATTGAATATTTCGGCAGGAAATCCTATTTGAGACTTTATTTTAACCACTCTACTATTTGTTCAAGTTTCTTTCGAATCATTTCTTTGTATTTGTTTCTATATAAACTCTTTTTGTGAAAGTGATTCCATGAAATAAGTTTCCTACAATGAAGTTCGACTAAACTAACTTTAATTAATATTATCTCAAATAATCATGCTAAATGTTTAGCATAAAATTTTTTAAGATATTTATGATTCCCCAAAGTTACATCAAATCGTTATATCATTACAACTGCTTTTTTTAATGCATCAATTTTCTGAGTACGATTTTCGAAAGAACGTACGTTTTGCAAATTTCAGTTACGTAGGCAGAAAAAAAGTTGATAACGTGATTGACGAACTGAAAGGAATAAATTGAATTGGTTATGCATTAACAAAAGCTATTTTTAAAAGTAAATTTCCTCAGCTGATTCAAGATGTTAAAACCAGTTTGTCAAACAGAACTGAATACGAATTACCATCCTACGCATTTGAGAGACAATGGGAAAACGGTTGCAAATAACATGTCAGATTTGGGATCGTTATTTGTGAGATGTTATATACGAAGTATAGTTAAAATGCCCGTAAGGAAGATTGGGAACATTTTTTCATAGAAGTCTTCACATCCTTTTTATTCGCCATTTTGGTCTCGTCATTGTAACTTGCATCCGGCAGATTTGTAAAGTGGTAGCAGTGTTGATTTTAAAGTTGAATGTCAGAACATTGTTAGTATCAGATTATGTCTCATGTGACATTTTCAGTTGGTATCAGTTTTACTCGATTGATTTTACAATGAAAACGAGACAGCAAACAGTGATTTAGGATGTTGAAAATCAGTTCATGAAAATATTATCATTCTTTTTTACGTTGCTTTTAAATTTTAAAAGTTATTCATTTTAATCATAATACAATGTATATAGATTAAATGACTTTGACGTCACGTCAATCCGACTTGGATGGTTTTATGTCCTGAATATGGGTATTGTGTTTAGCGTACTTTCATATTTAGGTTTTTATGTTGTTGTTTCATAACAGGTGCTAATTGCTTTTATTCATTTATTTATTTATTTATTTTTCACATTCCCTTATCATTTAAAAAGAATCCATTGAATGGAACCTTAGCAATATGGCTTAAAAGTGAATATTTGAATCATAGCAATAAAGGTATATTCCAAATTGCTCAGATCACCAAAATTAGAGATTCACCATAACATACATTTTAATGCTATAACTAAGACACGTATATAGTTGGTGGCAGTAAATACTAACAAATATATAAGTGTAAAGAATTACAATCTTAAAATAAACAAGGGATGGAATCAAGGTAAATCTTTCTCATGCAGGTGTTTTGAGCACACACACACACACACGGACATTTCTCTCTCTCTCTCTATATATATATATATATATATATAAATATATATATATGACAATAAGAAAGAGAGAATGCTATCTCTCTCACCACGCACACACACACACACACACACACACACACACACACACGTACATATGTATATATATATATACGACAATGAGAAAGAGAGAAGGCTTATGGGTTAATGGCTACTGACATCGGAATTATCCACGATGCACTGAGATAAAATACTGGGCAAGAGTGTTTCCATTTCAGTTAGAAATAATACGCTTGGGAAAGATCTGTATCCAAATATTCATCTTCCAACTGTTGGTAAATGGTAGAGTATACTGAACTTTTGAAACTTGGTATGACAACTGGTTTAGGATAAGTAAAACTAATTTCAAAAGTGTTCAATCCGTCAGAACATTTCTTCTCGTATCAAATACTGCCAGAACGGAGAGGTTGGTACATTATATATATATATATATATATATATATATATATATATATATATATATATATGCAAATTTCATTAAACATAATAGACATTTTATGCCTACATATTCTCTTTTGGATCCGTTCGAATTCCCGTATTACTTTTATCGTATTCGGGGGGAATTGATTTAGGTATTGTCCATAGTTGTATGTATCCCTAGTACTTTCTGCCCGACTTTGGGCCATCATCAGGGGAGAATCTGTTACAAAAGTGATGTAACTTTTGTTTTAGCAAATTACTACTGTGTAAGGACGTCTTTGCTGTTGGAGATTATGGTGCTTGCTTTTAAATGTAATTCTGTAAATAGTGCCAGTAGCTAAAGACATTTAAGTACGTTAGCACTGGTTTGAAAATTAATTCTATTATGTGCTGGTTGCAGGTTTTTAATATATAGTGCTTCGAGAATCTGAAGTTTTTGTTTATTATTTTGATGTTCGAGTATTGTTATGTTGTCGGTGAGAATTTTTCGTAGTTGTGTTGTTGGGCATCAATGTTTTTTTAAATGCTGAGCTATTGAACTTGTGTCAGAAAGGTGCATTGTAAGTCTCCTCGACAGGGTAGTTGAGGTTAAACCAACATATATAAGTACAAGTATACATACAACTATGGACAATACCTAAATCAATTCCCCCCGAATACGATAAAAGTAATACGGGAATTCGAACGGATCCAAAAGAGAATATGTAGGCATAAAATGTCTATTATGTTTAATGAAATTTGCATTAACGAAGAAATGCTGCCTAAATATACATATATATATATATATATATATATATATATATATATATGAAGTGTCCGTGTAGTTGGGTGTGTAATGTGTGTGTGTATAGTGGGTGTGTAAGAGTATAGCGGGGGAACCTGCATACCAATGCGTTTCCCTGGCTTAAGTTTAATGGGAAAGCTGGATCGGTACTTAAATATTATGCATCTTAAAAAGAGTATATATATATATAGGCACACATACCAATACTCATACACATACACCTATACAGATGTATATACGTATATATATATATATATATATATATATATGTGTGTGTGTGTGGGCGTGTGTGTATTCACAAACACATATACGTATATACATGTATATAGGTGAGGTATATACACACACACACACACACACACATATATATATATATAAATGGGAATGTACACTCAAACACACACACACACACACACACACACATATATATATATATATATATATATATATATAAGTAAAGTTGGTGACCTTTGTCCAGGGTGACCTGAAGACTCCTTTTTCAATAGGTACAACGAATATATATATATATATATATATATATATATATATATATATATGTATGTGTGTGTGTGTGTGTGTGTGTGTATTAATCTATGCACATAAACACACACACACGTGTGTGTGTGTGTATGTGTGAAGAACTTAATTAAATTCGCCAGAATATACTTAGAGAAAGGTAAAACGGAAGAATGATTTATTTTCCTATATTTGACGATTTATTTTATTTTAATGTGTTAACGCGTTTCGACTTCAAAGTTCTTTTCTAAATAGAAAATATTAGATAAAAATTATCTAAGTTTAAAAAAATAATTATAACCGATAATTTTTGATTACGTCGGAAGTCAGGGCAAATGTATAATGGTATAGGAAAACGAAATAATACAGGGTTATATGTTCTAAATTGTTTACGTCTTATGATGGAATATTTTCTGGAATAAATAAATTGTTCGACAAACTTTCCATTAATATGTTAAGAGAATTTTGAAATCTTTTTATATTTTTTTATATTTTTCCTAGAAAGCTTGTCGTTGTCGTAGTGTTTAATGGTATAATATATGTTATATTTTTTATATTTTTCCTAGACAGCTTGTCGTTGTCGTACTGTGTAATCGTATGCTATGGAAAATTCTTCAATTATTCTTTATTTGTCTCAGTCGTGGATGAAATCAAATTTGGGAAAGTTTTAAAGATCGAAAGTCTGAGAAATATGAGAAACTAACGAGCTTGTGTTACAGGTTTTAAAATTCTTTTATTTTCATAGATTATTTTAGTTAAAGTTCTGTTCATCTCTCCAATGTAAAAATTGCTATAATTTAGGCAACGTATTCTATAAATATCAGCGTTGAATAAAGAATTTGTGTTTTTGGTGTTCTTCTACAAAACGATTTCAAAATCCACAAAACTTATTAGCCACTACCTTTTCTGGACATATATATATATATATATATATATATATATGAGCATTTATATATATATATATATATATATATATGCATTTACACTTACACATATTATATGCTTACTCAGCTATGCATATGTACAAAAAGATATACTCACACATATAAATAAATATACGCAGATCTTAAATACACCGATTCAAATACGTGCGCAGAGACACACACACACACACACACATATATATATATATATATATATATATATATGTATATATAAATATAAGTGAAAGAAAAAGAGAAACCAAAGGGAGACGTAGAGAGTCAGAGGAACAAATCTTACTATAGTTGTTTATCCGCTTGTAAACTCGTTGATATCTGCAATTAAATGTAGAAATTCTCACGAACAATGGAATTGCTACTTTCAGAAGCAGACGTTAGAGTAAACTTAACTAAAATCTAACGTTTGTACTTAAGTAACTTCATTTTAACATTGTGTCTCTGGTTCTCGTTAAATAAAAAGGTCATTAGTCGGATTTAGTCTTGGCATGTCTCCGTGTCATCCACTTGTAACGTCTACTGACGGTACTCTTTAACTTTAACTTATTTAAAAGAAATCTAAAAATTACGATGCTTTTATGAAATTTCTAACTCTTCTCTAATCTCTGGACAGTTCAACGAAGAGTAAAACATTTTGGAGACTATTATTCCATCTTGAGAACCAGCTTTGTCAACGTAAAGAAATAATCTATTGGATGGAGTAATTTATAAGACCATCGCCATTTTAAACATTTTGATTACGGAGAGGATTTTTACCGTAGCAAATACACATAAAATAATTTATCCTGCAGAGTATATATGCGTGTGAGTATGTGAGTGTGTGTGTGTGTGTGTTTGAGAGATTGATTGAGAGATAGGTGTTCGATGATGCAATGACAAAACAGGTTTAAATTCTGAAAAATACTAATCACGTAATCTTAAATTCCTTTATTAAAGAAAGCACAATCATACGACAATGCATCCTCATGTATATATCGAGTGAACGCATTTTGTTTTGGTTTCGTTCTTTCATGGCATATCAACTCTCGTGAGTAATTTAATGCCAAATTCTTCCTTGTAGGAAAGCAGTAGTGATACAATTTGACCTACAGCTAGAAGGATAAGTCTGTTCCATGCTTTCCGAGGGCTTAAGTGCAAAAATGAGCGTAATAGCGTGACTAGGATTCGAACTCGCTTACTTCATGGCGATAATCCAGGATTTTTTCATTAGGCAACTTTGACTCCATTAACTTATTTCGGTTTGGTTATATTTACGTTGAATTTTATTACCATTTTATTGGGTGTGCCTAGGATTGGCTAATGATTAGCAAGCTTTATAATTTACTATAAACATTTTAATACTATAGACTTTGACGTTTAAAAAAAAAAGTCTTATGATTTCCGTCTTTATTCTAAAATCTTCCTTAAGAAATAACATATTATGTTAGATTTTAAATAATAACATTATATGTAAAAATTGTTCGGGCAAAAATTACTTGTTGCTGATACTGTACACAGGTTAATGAATAAGCAGATACGCATTTTCCATAAATGCATATTGTAAGAAATAATTGTATATGAAAAGCATAATGCATATATTTAAGGAGATTCATAAAAACATGAGCGTATTTATGAATACACGCACGCACGCACACGCAAATGCATGTCTGTACACGTGATTATATATATATATATATATATATATATATATACATTAGTAATCATCTACAGACAGACTCTTTCATTGTAAGTGTTTAGTGTTGCTAGATACGCAGGATTCTTTAAGCTGGGATCGAAACCCACCCAAAATTACGTTAGACTTAATATCTTACTGTTCAGCCTCAAGCGATCAACGTCAGCTCGGTATTATAACGCATTAGTTATCAACATTCGTTGCTTTACATTTAGCGTTACCGGTAGTGGAGTGCTCAATTCATAGAAGAGCTTTTTACTGCGCAGGGTACTCAACCGACGTGTGGGTATATATATATATATATATATATATATATATATATATATATATATATATATATATATATATATATATATATATTTCACACGCTTCTGTATCTTGTCGCTGAGACAAATAACAACGAAAACATCTTTGTGAATATATTTTATTCTTTGATAGTTTTCTTTCTTTTTTTTACTGAAACGTTAATTATTCATCAACTTGACTGAAATGTTTAAAACTTTAAGATAGGGAGTTTACTGACTTCGAAATTCTCCAATGGAGACAAAGCTGTCAGTTATCCTTAACTATCTGACAATTACAGTATGTTGACCTCAGTTAGCTAAACGGTCCCAGGGTGCAATGCTTCAGTTAAAAAAACAAACAATATATTTGTTAAATAAAAGATTCAGTCTCTTTGTTATTTAGCATTTATTCTCTATCTGATTTCAGATAAAATAAATTATGTGTTTTAATCAGGGTGACGATATATCTAAAAACGGCAAACCTCAGAAATTAGTAGACCCCCTTCATATGTCCGATGAGTATTATCCCATTAACTAAAAACGATGTCAACATGCATTCAGCTACAGAGGAGAATATTGTCGAGAGATAAACGACCATATATATATATATATATATACATATATATATATATATATATATATATATATATATATATATATATATATATATATATATATATATATATATATAAATATTTCCGATGAAAAAAAAGGAGAAATGTTCTCCTATCTGTAGCCGTGTCAGTACTACTGTATAATCTTATTCATCAAACCATAAAGAACAACGATGTTTTCTTCGTTTAAGGGCCAATGAAAGATGAGCAAGATATGCAGAAAATACTGAAGAAATTAGTTTGAACTCATCAGTGACTTTTTTTATTCTAGAATATTATAAGAACATAACGGTGTCAACCATATAGCTCAAACGTACATTTACTAGTTTTGTGCAGACTCTGAATGCAATATCGTATGAGAAATAAAATGGAACTGCCGTAAAGCAATCTTTTCTCTTGGGATGCCTTGATTATCTATCTATCTATCTATCGCTCGAGGAACAAAGTATTCATTCACCTTTTTCACCCTTCCAATTAGCAATAGCCTCATCTGATAATTTTATATTTTATGCACATGAAACAGGAATAATCAGACTATCAAATTGTCAAAAAAAAACAAAAAATAGGCTGAATCTCAAATGTGTTGAGGTTTGTTGGTACATTGACCCATTTAATATCATGACATCCAGAAATAAATCTTGTCCACCTGCTGAGGTTCAAAGGTCAAATTTGAGTGTAGGATGAATTAAGCAGTTCATTAATTTGCGTTTTGATTAATGAGAAAAGGTTTACTCTACCCAACAAAGTGTGGGCTGGAAACCTTAATCATCAAAACCCCTATATTGTGACCTGATTGAATGACTAATGAAAAACTCATACGTGGACAGGATACTCTTCTTATAGATATAGATCAATGCATTTAATTAGCTGACCAATCAAGATTTTGTAGAAGTATTTTTGATTGGTGAGCCAATCTGGAATGTTTATTTCCCGGGAATCCTTTAAAAATATGCTTTCAGTGCTAAGGTGAAAAAAAAAAGAAAAAAAAAGACCATACCAAAAACATGAGAATAAGAAAATAAATATCGGCAAGCACTAAACCCTCCCCCCCCCGCAAAATCTTCTCTCTCCGAAAAAAGTATCATAGAAATACCGCACTCGCTAGAAACCTCCTTTCTTTGTCTCTCAAATATAACAAAAATTACAACAATTTCCAAATTAATATAATGTATGTAGTATTGCTACACCATTTTTTTAAAAAAGAAATGGTTAATTGTTAATGGAGAGTCTTTCTTGTCTTTGAGTTGCCAACATGGGCATCTTGTTCCAATCAACTATGCCGACTTTTCAAAAGAAATTTTTGATGGAATTTATCATCACTCTTCCGTGGATCTTTACAAGACAGCGTGAGTGCAGAAGGAGTCGATAAAACTGCTAGCCGGAAACGTATGTGGTAGTGATGGAACTAGAACAACATCAAAAACTGCTACTAGCGTAGGATCACATGTATATCAGTGATTTTTACATAAGTGCATATTATAGGATTAGCCGAGTCTACTTAGGATGTAGAATACGAAGACTACAGAGGGGCAAGTTTCCTCCACTACCAAGTTCCCTCGATATGACACTAAACAATCTGATGGTGAGACTCCATTCCTGGAGCTCTGAGGAGTAACCTAACATTGCAATTATTATCAGGTACAATCTAATCCAGATGGGTGGTACCTTTCAGGCTTCCATCTATGGGGAAAATACCTGCTCAATTATTATCTACCGGGTACCGAAGAAAACTTAGGCATATTCTTGTATAATAATAAATGACTCAAGATCAATTTCATTTATTAAAAAAACAAACAATAGAATTAAAAGATAGTCACAAAACAGTAAATGTAATTGGTATGGCCACTGTTTTTTTTTGTTTTTTTTTTTCAAATTTTGTGTCAACTCGCCATCGAAACAAATTGCATGCCTTCAAAATAAATTCTTCAGGTATTTTATTCTTTTGCTCCTCAATAGCGGTCTTAAGCGAACCAATATTTTGATAGGAAGTTGCGTTTGTTTTGTTTTCTAAAACGCTCCATATAGCGTAGTTAAGGGGGACAAGGTCTACGCTTAAATTTTGTTTAATTACTGTCCTCAGAGTTGTCACGTGGATTTTCAAATCATTAGTTTATTTTCTTAGTGATGTTGTAGAGTTCTTTTTAATCGCTGTAGCAAGAGATGTTAAGATATTCGTTAAATTCTCCAACCCGTCCTAATCTTCAAAAAGCTCTTTTTCTGTAAAAGAAAATGTTGCTTTGTTTTGTTTACTGTAGACAAAGAGACTTTAGTTTGGTTTCAGCGTTAAGCAAATCATAGATTCTCTGTCGTTTCTTTTCTTGCTCATTCATTTTGGGCTGAAGTTTTATTTTTTTTAAGTGCTTGAATAATAGATCTAAGCATGAAAATTTAGATTTATCGTTTTTTTTTCCCAACAATTGAACTAATCAGATTAAAAATAATTGTTTTAAAAAGATTGTATATTTTGCTTCCGCACACTGTATACTCGAAAGATTTAGACCGTTTGTGAACAAGTGACTGTTAAATTGAATTTCGTATAACAGGGCAATACTTTCAGCCATTTAATAGAACACATATAAATATATTGGTGTCAGCAATACGTAAGATTATATGCAATTAAAACTATTAGCATTTGATGGCAATACCTTTAACGATCTAAATTCGTGCAACTTAGACTACTGGCATTTGATATTAAAACTTTCAACCATTTAACTTGGTTTAAATAAATCTATTAGTATTAGATATCAATATGCCAAACCATCATTGTAGAGACCAATGAGCTATCGCTTATTTAAAAATCATATGTACTATATTTTTAATGAAAAGGATTTGGCATTAAATGTTCTAGAAGGATATATATGCTATAAAACATAAACACCGAACAAATAAGATATATTTTTGTATTCATCATACATGATGAATCAACAGTAAAACGCAAATTGTATATTAACTTGAATAATAGATTTGGCACAGATGATAAATAATCAGATAATACTCTAACATTGATCACATTCCTTCAATTTTCAGTGAATGTAACCACTGTTTCATTTCACCACAATAAATATAATTATCAAAACGGAATTGATAAATGTCTTGTTTATTGATTTAATCACTTGTTAAAATCTGAAGAATCTGCGCAAGGATATATATGTTTCATGAATGTCCTGTGTGCATCAAACACACACACGCACATGTATATATATATATATATATATATATATATATATATAGAAGAGGTAGAGGAAAGAGATTGAGGGAAGGTGGAGACTGAGAAAGAGGCAGGAGGAAGAGTGAGAGACAGATATATAATGAAAGATATTTTCCCTGCCGGAGGATAAAGAAGTCTAGCTGGTTAATCAAATATACATGACAATTCGGGATTGTATATTCCCTAGTGGTCAGCTTAAAAGTGATGTTACGGTGATTGTTAAATTAAATTGAAATGTCTCTCCTATGAAAATTTGACAGTTACCGGACTTGATTTGCATTTTACGCAGTAGCAAAAAAGTCAAGAGAAACATTCGGCTTCATTTTCGAATGTCTGAACAAACATCATGTGAAGGAAATAAAGAGTAGCGTGAAAGAAAGAATTATTAGAAAGATAAAATAAAAAAATCGCCATGATTCATGTGTGTGTGTGCACATCGATTCATGTGTGTGTGTGCACACACACAGACGGGTGCACACACACACACACACACACACACACACACACACACACATACACACACATAAAAATACATAAACGTAATTATCCTCTGCGCCCAGTATATTACAAATACCCACACTGATCCATTAACAAATTTAAAAAGGAAATCGCTACACAGTACACCAGCATAAACACTCATTCTTACAAAGTACTAATGTACATATAAAAGTTACATCGCTTTTGAAATACATCCTCCTCTGATGATGGCCCAAGTTTGAGCAGAAAGTACTTGGGAAATTACTAATTATGGAAGGTTTATCGACTAATTCCCATCGAATATAATAAGATCGATACGGCAATTGGGAAGGACTATCAAAAAATATGTAGACAAAAAATGTCTATTATGTTTCATCAAATATGTATCAATGTTAATACATATATATATATATGTTTACATATAAATACATACATATATATATATGTGTGTCTGCAGAGAGCTGATGTAGACAAGTTTTGTTGGTCGGCCAAAACTAGCATATCCATGTATAGAGGTTCATTGAAATACCACACTTATGCGTTTGTCCACGCTTCTCCAGCAGTGTCCTACCTGTCTGATTCGTTTACTCGGATAGATTTTGAGATGAGAGGTATGAAGTCAGGATGGTATATGGCCATAATTTTAAGGATTCCATTACTGCATTCATAAAGGAGTTTTGAAACAGAGTTTTCTATTTTCTGTAAATATAGCGTTACTTTTATGTCAGGGTACCCAAATTTTTAGAGTCTGAGTCGATCCTATGTATACTTTTTTACAGTTGCTACGTTCGATTATGCAGACTACATTTTTTAAGAATTGTAGCTAAGATTTTTACTATGAATATAGTTTGTTGGTTTGCGAAGTTGTAGAATTATTCTTCAGTGATTATATTACATATATTGCATCTTTTAAATTTTACTTTTGTGATTACGTGTTGTGTGTTCCTCGAATTTAGATGAGGTTGGTAAGTTTTTCAAGTTTTGGGGTTGCCGTGTGCTTTTAATTATTTTTGTTGTGCTTAGAATATTTTAGATTCTAGCATTGATTTTAAGTTATCCCAGATTGTTTGTAATTTCGATGTTTTTTTCTTGAATGTTGACACGTATGCTAAGTTTTCTCTGTTACTATGTTTTTTTAGGGTTCGTAGTTCTTTTAATGATATTTTTTCTGCTAATTTTTATCTCTTATTAATAATTGTTGCTGGATATGCCCTCTAGTTGACGTTTACGCGTAATTCTTTTTGACGAGTTTCTTGGAGGTTTTGGTTTTGAATGTTGTGCATATTCGACGTGCTCGGGCGAAAAGAGTGTATTTGTTTTCAGTATTTTTTTGTGATGACATTTGAAAAGGGGGAATTGTTGGGTGTGTGTTGGTTAGTGATATATATCTCAGATGATTTGGTAAGTTTTGTTTTCAATGAGGATATCTAAAATTGGCTGGTCTTTAAAGCTTTGTTACATGATGAATTTTAATTTAGTATCAAGGATATAAAGTAAATTATTCAAATTCATGTTTAGATCTGATTGATGGGTTTTTCTTTAACAATCAATCAACAAATTAATTCAAAAGTTTGACATCACTATTTCAATTCAACATTACTGCTTTTGGGGATAGGGCAGTAATTTTGACCTACTTTGTTAATCCATAGGATTTGTGTTAATTATTGGTTAATAGCATGATTACATGATGTTTTAGAATCCTACTTAATTTGACAAACGATAATTTATTCTGCATGATGTCTAAAAATGTTTATAACTGCAACGCCTAAAAAGTTTTTTTTTCTATGTTTGTATATATATATATATATAGAGAGAGAGACAGTAGAGAATTGTATCTATATACAAACATAAAAACTTTAAATATATATATATATATATATATATATATATATATATATATATATATATATATATATATATATATATATATATAATGACATTTGAAAAGGTTTTGTGGGATATCTGATGGTTAGTGATATATATCTCAGATGATTTGGCAATTTTTGTTTTAATGAGGATATCTTAAATTGTCTGGTCTTTAAAGCTTTGTTACATGAACGATTTTAATTAAGTATGTTGGTTAAAAAGTATATATATATTCTGTAAAGTGTAAAGTGTATATATAAATATATATATATATATATATATATATATATATATATATATATATATATATATATATATGGGGGGGGGTTGTAAATATCCATGGTGCATTCAATAAACTTCACGACTTTTTTGTACCGACATTTAAAATTGTCGAAGATTCTTGAAAATTTAGTATGTTATTGCTATACATCTTATGAGAAGACAGACCAATTTCTATTATTTCAGGTTCAAATGACCAGCTACAACAGCAATTAGAATACACCCTACTAAAGCCTGATTGTCACAGCTGGTAAATTTAAAAAATGCAATCTGACTCTTTAGAAGAACGATATGCTATAAGATTCTGTTTTAAACTCGGAAAAAATGTCACAGAAACGTATGGAATGCTTCAGACTGTTTTTAGACCATCTTGCATAAATAGAGCATCAGTTTTTCAGTGGCAAAATAGATTCAAGGAAGGCAGAGAGTCTGTGAGGGATGACGAGAGGTGTGGGAGGAGTAAGGAAGTAAATATGCAAGAATTGATTGGCCAAAGGGTTAGGGTTAAGGTTAGGGTTACTATGTTGAGGTTTAAGGGAGTCTAACCAGAGATTCCATCGGAAGAGTCCTGCACTCTTCAAATCGGGTCATTGGCTTTTCCACCAGGACAATGCACCAGTACACAACTCCATCCTTGTCAGAAACTATTTGACAAAGATGGGCATCAAGACTTCCTCAGTCTCCCTATAGTTGAGACTTTGCTCGCTGTGACTTTTGGTTATTCCCTAAGCACAGAGCTTGTCGTTAAGAGACAATTGAGGAGATGAAAGAGGCTGTGACGAAGGTCATTGTCAGGCTGACAAAAGAGGACTTCAATGGGACCTTCCAGAAGTTTTTGGAATGTGAATTGCAGGTGTAGGAGATTATATTGATGGGGGCTAGAGTTTCATATGTGTACTAACAATAAATGTGCCCATACGAAAAAAGTCTGGAAGCTTTTTTAATGATACTAGTACATGTGTATATGTAAGCATACATAGAATATGTATGTGCAGTATATATAAATTACTTTGTATGTACATATATATATATATATATATATATATATATATATATATATATATATATATATATATACGTATATCTATATACATGTACAAATATATGTTTATGCAAACATATATATATATATATATATATATGAGTAACTCTCTTTATATATATATATATATATATATATATATATATATATATATATATGAATTAATTTGCCTTTATATATATATATATATATATATATATATATATATATATATATATATATACGTGTGTCTGAGTGTATGTCTGTGTGTCTGTCTGTACGTTATAAATATGCAGGAAATATATATATATATATATATATATATATATATATATATATATATAAGTGTGTGTGTGTGTGTGTGTGGTTCTTTACATATTCATACTACTACGCTTTTGTGTGTATGTAGTATAAAAATACACACACACACACACACACATATATATATATATATATATATATATATATATATATATATATATACATATATATATAAAGATTATATATTTATATGATTATAAAAATGTAGGTGTACATCTTTGCATATATAGAAATATATATATATATATATATATATATATATATATATATATATATATATAAGTCTCTCTCTCTCTCTCTCTCTCTCTCTCTGTCTTTGTCTGTCTTTTTGTTTGTCTGTCTTTCTCCCTCTCTACTTATATAATGTCTCTGTGTTATTTGTTTCATGATAAAATCCAAAAATCGGTCATACTAAAATAATAAACTTATTTCCATGCCCTTAAGAATGCATTGATATAGATCAATACGCTAAAAAATTAACAGAACTCATTCAGGTTAAACAAGAAATTAAAGTTAGAATACTGTTTCATTTACAACTAAACTAAAGGATAATATTTATATCTCCTTCATAAACCAAACCCATCCAAACTAAGTAGCAATAAGTATCACTTTTGGGGCATGTTTCCGTATAGAACACCCGTTTGAACATATCACAAATTGAACAAGAGGAAGATTTACAGCTATAAAAATACATGTTTTACCAGAGAAATATAAAAAAAATTATTATTTGGACACACATATATATATATATATATATATATATATATATATATATATATATATATATATATATATTTAGTTTATCAAATTTTAATCATTAAAATGAAAGAATTAAATCTCAGACAAATGTTACTTACAGTAACCCCCCAACCAATTATATTGCAATAACAGAGCAAAACATTTACAAATATGAATTCAAATTTTAATTCATTTATTGAGTTTTTCACATCAGTTTTAGTTGATGGTTTTTCACCAGAGTCTGATTGACACCAAGTGTCCTCGAGTGTCCAGGACTCTTCTGACTATTCTGGTCTTTCTCAATATTGCTGTTGTTTGGATGGTCTCCACATGTTCGCCAGGCTTTAAGTCCTCCGTTCCCTTTAATAATCCTTCAGTTACTGTACCAAAAGCACCAATCACGATTGGTATTATTCTCACCTTATGTTTGATTTTTTTTTTGTCAATTCCCGAGCAAGTTCGAGGTACTTATCCTTCTTTTCCTATACTTTAAGTTTTATTCTCGGGTCAGTCGGGACAGTATAGTCCACAACTTTGCAAATTATCTTTTTTTGTTGATTGTTATAAGGTCTGGTCTTCTGGCCGAGATTAGGTGATCCGTATGCATGTGAGAGTCCCATAGGAGTTTATGTGTGTTATTCTCTAGGACAGCTGCTGGGTTGTTCCTATACCGTTTATTCCTATTGTCACATTTTATTTTTTTCACATTTCTCAGTGTATCACTTGGCCCATTCAGTCATGTCTAGTCTTATACTAATTCTGTGTTAATTTGCTACATTTGCTTATTATGTGTTTGATAGTTTCGGTTCTATCACCACATAATCTACATTTGATATTCTGTTGCGTCTTACCTATTAACACTTTTATATGGTTGGTTCTTATGTCGTTGTTTTGTGCTGCTATTAGGAGAGATTCTGTTTCTCTCATAAATTTTCTTTTATTTATCCACGTCCGGGTTTTCTCGTGTGAGATGTTGGTTATTAGCCATTGAAAACCTCCATAGAGTTATTTTTATTTTCCTTTTTGCTTCCTATTTATTGTCATTCTGGTGTCCATCGTGTTGTCTGTCTCGTTTCCGATGGCTGTAATCACTCCTTCGTGTTTTTCTATGTAGTTTTCTAGTCACTCTGTCGTTTCGTCAACGCTGTGTTCAATTCTTACGAGTCCTCTTCCTCCCTCCTTTCTTGAGACATATATTCTCTCAATGTCGTCTATTGGATGTAATGTCTTTCATTAGTTTTCTAGTTCTTGGGTCCATTTGCTTAAGCTCTTCCCTGGTACACTTTAAAAAGGGCCCCGAATATCTAAAGTGGGTACAGCCCAGTTACTTGTTCCTTTGATAAGGTTTCTGCTTGATAGTTTTATCTCAAGTAGCTTTCTAGTTCTCCTGAGATATTATTTTCTTGTTTATTTTTCTTTCATCTCCACTTGCGTGATTGTGTTAGCCTCCAAGATGCCCAAGTATTTGTTGGTTTTCTTTTCTCTCCGAGCGTTCTAATCTTGTCTAGATTTGATATTTCCATTCCGTCAGTTAGATGTCGTTTACCACTTTTCCTTACTAGCATGGCAAATTTTTCTATGCCAAATTCCATTCCTGTGTCCTGACTGCATATTCTAACTGTGTGTATTAGAGTTCCCAGTTCTTTTTCATTTTCGCAAATATTTTGACGTCATCTATGAACATTAGCCGATTGATCTTTTCCTGCGATCTACTAAGTTTGTATAAGTCTTTGCATTTTCAGTGGTTAAGTGGAATCATGGAAATTATGAATAGTAACGCTGATAATGGATCACCTTGAATTATACGTCTTCGGATCTTTTCTTCTGCTAATTTTCTTCCTCCTGCTGTCAATTCTACTCTTCAGTTTTTCATGGTTTTCTCGATAAAGTCTATGACTTCATCTGATATTTTATACATATTGAGGTAGTTTTATATCCAGCTTTGCAGAACCATATCATATGCCTTTCTGTTGCCAATCCAGGCCATAGGTAGATTTTCCCATCCTGTTATCCTCTCATTTAGGATATGTTGATCTATGTAAAGTATCTCTACTGTGCCATCTAGATTCTTTGCAACATTCTTTCTGCTCCTCAGGGAACAACCCATGTCTTGTTGGTGAGTAATAAATCTATTCCCTTATTCGTGCTGTTACTATTTTCCACATCATCTCTAGCCCGGTTATGGGTCTAGAGTTGTTTGGAGCGGTTTCTTTGCTTGATTCTTTTTGGATCCATGTGGTTTTTCCTTTGCCCATCCATTCTGGTACATACGCTCCTTGTTATCATCTGTTCATGTCTAGTTTTTTTTATGTCATGAATGGAAATGAATTTCTTGAAACAGAAACCATGTATTCCATCATAGCCTGGGGTTTTCCAGTTTGATATTTTTCTTAACGTTGCGTTGAGTAAATCGATGTGTATTTCCGCTTTCGGGTCTTCTTCGAGCCCTTCTAATTCTTTAGTCATATTTTTTTTATTCATTCAGATTTTCCGTTATGTTTTTTGGTTGCCATAATTTCTTTTCCAAAATCGTTTGGTTTCTTTTGCATCCTGTTGTTTGTACCCTTTCGCGTCATCTCCTCCCAGTTATTGGTAGAATTTTCTTTTGGAATGTTCTGTTTTATCTGTATTCTTTTACCCTTTGTCGATGTATCTTTAATCTTCCTTCTTTCACCTGTACTTTCTGGTTTATTTCCTCAAGGTGTTCTGTTAATTTTTCTCGTGTTGCCTTTTCTTTTTTGTTCCACCATATTCCAGCATCTTTCTTTTGTTTTATCATTTTGACCTGTTTTCGTAGATTTTTTATTGGTGTTTCCGGTCGAATTTCCCATCCTGGATTTGATTTTTTCTTCATACATTTTCTAAAAAAAAAAAAAAAATTTCGCCCTTGCATATATTAGATTATTTAAATCGGTTATATTATTTGTTGATATATAAGGTAGTACTTGATTTATTTTATTGATTTCCGTCCTAAATATTCTATATTCTTTGTTTCTTTATGATAGTAAGGTAGTCTTTTCACTGTTCATAATTCTCTTTAAATTTTGTATATTTACCTTTTGTTCTTATGATAGTGTTTCTGTAGGGTTGTTTGTTTTTTTGTTTCTTTTTTGTTTGGTTGTGTGGCGTTTCCATTTTACGAAGTTGACACGACCACTGCTTGGAAAAACTGCATTTTATTCTATCGGACTCCCAAATGAGCGACAACCTATCCGTAGCTGTCCATGCCTTCGCTAGTTTCATATTTATGTCATTTATGGTAGATGAGACGCTGCTTTCGAGGTAGGTGAACAAGTTCACTAGTTTCAGAGAACTATAAGATTTACACTCCTATTTTTTAAAATGGTCGTCATTCGACTTGTTACCGAAACAAAAATGGTGGACGACAGTAAACAAATCAGTCTCGAGAAACTATTCGTCGGGAAAATCACTTGAATTGAGCTCACAACTACGTCCGCACCTTTGGTTTTATCCCGCGCATTTGGAGCAGACCACATGACAAGGATTGCCTATATATACTCTCGTTTTCCAAGAACTCATTCTCTCACTTTTTGACTTACAGAGACAGTACACACTATATCTTTTTCTCTCTCTGTCTTTCTCTCTCTCTC